>OX442359.1:27197174-27209674 GCA_949357725.1 Hyperoplus immaculatus
CATCAAATGGAATAGGTCGTTTTAAACAGATGTGTTTTGAGTTGTGATTTGAAATGAGGGAATGAACCAATGTTTCTGAGTTGGGGTGGTAGTGAATTCCAGAGACAATCCTGCTCAGGCACGGTACGGATCAACTGGGCCTACTATAGTGTGAGTATGCCCTAAATAAGAGAACCCTCTCCCACCTTCTCTGTCTGTGTTATACCTTGAGCTTCTTGTTGAGCTTACAGCAGTATCTGTACAGCATGGCCAGGTTGAGGGGCCCGAAGTCTGCATAGAAACTGCAACACACAGAGGAACACATCAACGTGTGAAAATACTGTACGCCTGCACTCAAATCCACCAGTAGGAGGAAAAGCATTATTCACACAGTCTCCTGCATGGGAGACATGCACATTGAAATATTTGCTTTTGAAAGATTTCTAGTGTCTGGATTTTTTGTTCTTCTAACCTGTTGTAAAAATGACCTCTTGAAACCCAAACCTACAACCTAGTGCATCTGATTGACTGTTCTATGTTATAATATGGTTAGGATTATACAGGAGACCAAGTGGGTTTAGGAATCACTAGTGGCCCAGTGCATGCTGGGAGCGTTTCCAACACACCTTCCTCATGTACCAGCAATCACACCCTCAGCCCCCTGCCAGTCATTTCAATTCTGATCATCACTCTGTACTCACATCACCTTTATATTTCAAAATAAGAGCACACTGTTATTCAAGATGTCAGTTTACGGGATAAACAAATAAATCCTCACATTTAATTCAAAGAACCAAAGGAAGTGAATTTGGAATGACCTCTATTATTTGAGCCTGACAACAGCATGTTATGAAGTAAGCCATGTTGGATAAACTGTGCTGGCCACTAGAGCTGGGCTGAAAGTAACAGATTAAAACATTTTGACTTGGAATCTTCCCTGGCAAATGTGAGTACCAGATCAGCAGGCCATTTAAATGATGACATGGATGTGACATACTGTAAGTAGAGCCCTCAGACTAACACACAACTCAAAATATACCGTACTTGTAACGGATGAAAGGACCTGCATGTACTTAACTGTAAAGCTAAAGGTCTTCAGGTTGTCAGAGAGCCAGTGGAGAACACTTCCTGGTGTGTCCTTATAATCTGCTCCGGTTAAGATGGTTGAGAGACAGCCACTGTGTCTGCCACACTGACATGACACCACAGTGACCTCTTAAACATCATAAGAGCACACCCTACTTTCCAAATCACATACTCTTTCTTTTTTCTATTCTACATACTACAGCTGATCATAAAAAATAATCTAGTTAGCATGCAGTATGCTTCAATTTGGACAAAATTTAATTTGTTTATTTCATCATAACATTGCACCTTGATCTTGCCTCTTGCTTAGGCCTATATGTCACAAAGCTCAACTCTGTCGATGTGAAATTACTTCCGGACGGTGCACATTGGTTTGTGGGTCAGAACCACCCAAATAGCATGCTGATTTGAACACCAGAAAATCTCGACCGGATGTAGTATTCATCTGGGTATTTTTAAGCATACTAAATCTGACCACAAGAATTGGGACATCCTAAATCTTTGTTCTACCATACTAAATAAATAGCAGATAGTATGGGGATTGGAACGCAGGGTCAGACTCCTGTTGCTAGGACCAAACTGTTGTCTTCATGCTACAATCTGAACGCTCATCAATGGGGCCTTACACTGGTGTATTTGAGGAACGGGTGGAGGCACTCTGGATAATTAAGCATGAATGGGTAAAATGTATTGAATATAAATGAGAGTTTGAAGTATATATACAGCTCTGGAAAAAATGAAGAGACCACTCCAAATATTCAGTGTCTCTCGTTTTACTATATAGGGATTTGTTTGAGTAGAATAAACATTTTGGTTTTATACTAAAAACTACTTACAACATTTCCACCAAATTCAAAATAAGAATATTGGCATTAAGAGCCTTTTCCATAAGTAATGTAGAGATGAAGATTTAAGAAAAATTCTGACTGGTCTCTGAAAATTTCCGGAGCCGCATGTGCACCTCAGATGTTACTGCTGCTAGTACAGGAGGCAACATGGTTTGCAGTATAGTTGTACACCTGGCTGCAAAATGAGTCAGCAAACAATTCAGCTTGAACCGAGATAGTAACTTGATTGTATTCCTCTGCTTTGTGAGTGTGCAACGGTCCAGCTCTCTAATGACCGGCAAAACATAATCCCTGTTTTGATAATCACCTCATTTGGATCCCGATAATTCCATGTATTCCAGCCTAAACTAGGATCTGGTGTCCCACAACTGGAACACTTCCAAAATCACATCTTTTTTTAAAAATTCATGCTAACTAGTCCTTACCCGGTGGATATGTGCAGTGCAACTACATGTCAATGTTGGGATGTGCGTGTGTGGTTAGAATTTTGTGAAGATCACAGGCAAATATTTTATGAGCAATCTTGTCCATGTAGAACATATTAGACATTGCGTGCATGGCTAGCAAAGGTAAATCAAGAATGGAAGGGTACAAATAGTGCATGATGAAAGTATAAAAAGTGGAATGAAAAAAGGAGGGAGGTAGAAATAGTCACATCTAACAGCATACAACAACGATGTCACATTGTTTGCTGGGGGGGGGGGGTGATATCAGTTCAGAAATTAAAAAAACTGTAAAAATTAAAGAGACAGGCTCGATAATGGTGACACTGTGAAGAAGGATAAGGGTTGAAAAAGGCAGAAGAAAACATTTCTCGAGCATGTCTTAGCAGAAATAAATCAATAAATGGATCAAATAAACATAGGGGGACAGGTGTCATTTTGGACAATGCCTTTTTCATATTATCTCTTTCTAAACTCTCTCTTTCTATTTCTTTTTAAACACGGATAAGGCAGTTCAAAAGTATCACTTGACAGACATACGGATCGTGTGTGCTTTTTCTGGCAACCGCTAGCTCTGTAGTCGCTGCATTGTGTAAGCAGATTTACATTTTTAAATTTATTTATTATTATTTTAATCTAGCATTCCACCATGGATCACAGAGCATGCTTTTTTGGACGATTCTGACCCACAATCCACTTTGCACTGAAAGTCACATCAAATCCACAGAGCCCCCGGGTGAAAACAACCGGCAATGCAAGTTGCAAGTTCAAGGAGCGATGTTAGGATGAAATAAATAAGTCAAAGTATGTTCAAATTGTGAACTTACTTAGTGCTTACTACATTGTTTTTTTTATATAGAATAGAAAAAAAAGAAAGAGTATGCCATTTTGGAACGCAGGGACTATGTTTTGTGTTCATTAAATGTAAAAGTAAAAGACAAATGATGGATGGGAATGATTGACCATCCAGATTGGTCCTAAATCCCTTCCCATCTCCAGGGCACGGCCACTGATCTCATCTTGACCTACATCTTACTGGATTCACATTCTAGTTAAAATGAATGGGTTTCATAAGGGGCGCCCTTAGCTGAGTTGGTAGGGCGTCCCCCCCCCCCCCCATGGGCCTCGGCCAGCAGCGGACCCGGGTTCGATACCAGCCCGCGGTCGTTCTCTGCATGTCACTCCCCTCTCTGCCCCATTTCAACTCTGTCTCTACACTATCAATTAAGCATAAAAATGCCAAAAAAATATCTTAAAAGATTAAAAAAAATTAATGGGTTTCACAAGCCAGGAAAGAATGGGCATTTCCTCAGCCGTCTTTGACCGGAGTCAATTCATTTTCATGTAATAAAGTATCCCACCCCCCCCCCCCAACAGATGTTTTTTTTTATTAGAACTGAAAATCATTTCGTCAAGGATTAGAAAATGCACATTGGGTCCACATGTTAAAGAAAGAAGAGAAGAGGGGGAATGAAAGGATGAGAGAGGAGTGGGATTAGCCAATGCCCTCGTCTGATGTGTCCGTCCGGAGTGACAAACGGAACATGATGTCCCATTCAGAGAGCACTGCCTAACGCATGGCTGTTAGAGCTCCCATAGGAAATGAGTTGGCTTGAAAGCTGGTGACTGTGAAGGCCACAGCATTATACCATTCACATCATTTCACACTTATGGAACTATCCAGGGAGCACTGTGACCTGTATGGAAGATTTTGCTAGAATTTGTCTTTCATCCACTCATCTATCCCTTGTTTGGCTATGTCTGATCTTTCCTGTTTGCTAGTGATGTGTCGGACGCAAATGAGCCGGTTCAAAGAGCCAGCTCTTGTGAACAATGGGAGTCGCCTCCCATAAATAAACTTGCCATGCCTTGATAACGTACTTGCCTACTCATATGAAAACATGACAAATATATATTATAACCTACGTAGGATCAATGTGTGAGCCTAATTACCAAAGGTATGTTAAGTATCACGTCTAGGACACTAATAAGACTGAAGGCATGAATCATCTTCTATAATTAGTTATCAGCATTGCTGCCAGATTAGACTAATGCCTCGTTTCCACCAAGTGGTGCGGCTCGGGTCAGTACGGCTCAGCCCGCTTTTATTTTGGCGTTTCCATTGCCAAACGTTGGGTAGGGTTCCAAAATAAGCGAGCTGAGCCGCTTCTAAATTATAGAATAATACCAAAATACCAAGCCGTCTGAAATAAACCGTGATTTACATAGGATTTTCAAAGTGCCATGTAATAAGTTCTGTCAACGAATTCCACTGTATGCAGTCTGTGCTTCCAATCTCATGGTTCAAACCATTTGTGTTATATCTTGTAATACAAAATCTGACTTTAGTTTACAAGCAATACAAGTCATACACAAACATTTTATTTGCACTTTGTTATTATGTTATTGTAGCTCTAGCATTCAAGAACCTTTTTTCTCTTAATTAAACTTGAATGTAATGTACATTTTTTCTGGCATTGTCATTTGAAGCTATTTTATTTACGCCTATTTAATTTATGTAAATGTATGTCATTAGACAGGAGATTTTGAAACACAAAGAGAAGCTGTCCAAGCTCCACCAGACTGCTGTTCAGGTTGAGGAATCCGGCATTCTTACATGTTTGGTAGCTCAAATAAATATGATGTAAATTCAATCAGAGCGTCTTCCGTGTCTGGAATTGCATGTATTCTTGAGTCTATAAGGTAAAAATAATATAATAAGATAAAATAACCTTGTTTGACTTGTGAAATGGGGGACTTAAAGAACATTTTGATTTTGGCTGTACTATATTAGGTACTTGTACTATATTAACTGGGTTAAATATAATTGCATTACTAAAAAGACTAAAATACAAATGTCATTGACTAAGACTAGACTTACATGTCATCAGTTTTTGTTGACTAAGACAATATAAGACAAATAAGAAAATAGTCCCAGATAATTCTGACTAAGACAAGACTAAAAAGCTCAAGACTTTTAGTCAACTGAAACTTGACTAGACTAAAAAGAGTGTAAATGTGACTAAGACTAATAAAAACTAAAATGACAGTTTGATACAAAGACTAGACTAAAACTAAACTTAAAACAGGCCGCCAAAAACAACACTAAAGTACACTCAACCAAGAATTTCTTCTTCTTCTTATAAGATTCCGTCCGTTTAGACGCTGTTTAGCGTATAACCGCCCTCCACAGGTTAGATATAGAACTAGATTTTTACGTACAGTCCTGTGTTGTGCAGGAAATGCAGAATTGTAAATAAAGAATTAAAAAAAAACCTTCCTTGTCGTTTGAAAGGACGCAATGCATTGTGGGGCAGTTGAGTAGGAAAATTATCCAATCGATCCATACCCAAAATCTTCCCGGAATTAGTACTCATCCGGGCAATTCTGGCATACCCAAACTCGCATACCCAAACCGTCACATACTCAAATTGAAGTCAAAATGAGTATGAGTAGGACGTTAGTATGGCTTTTCAGAACACAGCCTCACTGAACTAGAACTATGGAGACAGAGTCACACAGCACCTGAACGTTGCCTTTGCTTGTGTGGCACTGACATACTGTAATGAACTACATTTACCATTATGACCGTTATGACTTATCTGACATCTGTGAAATACCTTACTGCCACTCCAAAAATATTAGTTCATAATTTATAGGCACAGACAAGTAGGTGTTACATTTAATTTGCATTCATAAGCCGTATATGCAATATATATGTTGGCCACAGTGCAACTCAAATGCTGACTGTTCAGTGGGAGATTGGGATGTGTTAGGCTATGCTTCAGGGGCCACACACACTAGGGCCGCGGCCCCGTGCCCAAGCTCATTTGCATACTAAAGTCTAGAACGTTTGGCTAGTGTGACCATGCCATCCGTATTCCAGCATGGAACAGCCCCTTTGTGCCGTGGCCAAAGTACAGATGCTAATGAGATGACACGCGCACAAGCAAGCGCACAGGCGGCGTTCCTGACGTGAATTTATTAAGGATGCATAGTCCATTAACGTCCGCTGCCTAACTAGTCGGCACCAGAATTGCCCACCACTTGGACTTGTAGCTACATAAAATGTGTGAGAATTAACGTGTGTGTAGGCCTAGGTGTGGGCTAATAAAAAAGCAAATAAGAAAATAATAATAAGAAAGCAAAGCAAAAAGGTTTTCGTGTTTACTCATGTTCGTCAGAGGATTTTTTTCTTTTTCCTCCCGTCAGCTGTCATAATACCAGGTGGGAGTAAGTCACTAATGTGCAAGTCACAAGCAAGTCTCAAGTCATAACCTTCAAGTCTCAAGCAAGTCCAAGTCACTGTGGTGAGAATCAAGCAAGTCACAAGTCAAGTCATTGCTCAGGTCAAGCAAGTCACAAGTCAAGTCATAGAAAAATCATATGATCTAACCCAGTTTCTACATTTAAAAGACCTGCATTCCACAGTTCTCTTCTTCATACCGTCATCGACAACATCATCCTTGAACTACAAATGAATTAATCTTGGTCTGACCGAGGGTTCTTCAAATAAAATTGAAATGGGTCCAGTTGACAACATTTTCTTACAACAAAGGTCTGAATCTCATAATGTCTGCATCCAATAGCGACCCCTTATCTATCACATATGATCAACACCGCACATTTCCTTTTCTTTCAACCACATTTAGGCTACTTTCAATTTCCAATAGCTTACTTTTAACATGGAAAACAAGAAAGGCAAATAGGAACAGATAGGCCAATACTTACACCAAACAGACACTTAATGCCCATAATGCATTTAAAATAAAACAGGGCAAGGATCTGCACTATAGCAAAAATATCATATCACCTTTTATTTTATGGCAGGATCACATTTTGATTTATCCCGATTAATTTATTTTTCATACTGGGGGGCGAACTGTCATAACGGGCAGTTTGCTGTGCTGTCGGTGCGGGGGCAGCGGCTGTGAGCTGTCGGAAGGAGCCGGTGAACATGGAAGGTTGAACTGCATCATATTCATAACTGCTGTTTTGTCTCACAGAGATGCTTATATAAAGCCTACAGTCCGTGGAGGTAGGGCGCTCGATAAGGAAGCGTGCGTTATCAAAGCAGCAGCGCTGCAGGAAACGCTCGTTACTTTCGTTTTCTTTTACAAGACTTCCCGGGGGCCGTTACAACGTGAAAAGGGAAGGGAAGAAGGCGTTACATATTTACTGTGATTGGGTTATAAGCGTGTGGGAGGCTCACGTGAATTACTCTTGGTCTAGCCCATGGACATATAAAGAAAGGTCTATAGCCGCCTCCATGACTGCTGCTCCTGTGTTGACCTGCTGACGCTGTTTGTCCGTGCAGCGCACTGCGTGCATTGCACTGCGTGCATTGCACTGTAAAATCACCCGATCATGTTTCAAAATAAAACATAATTTCTAACGTAATCTAACTTTTAAAAAGTCAAGTCATTTCAAGTCATCTGTCTCAAGTCTAAGTCAAGTCTCAAGTCATGAAGACCAAGTCAAAGTCAAGTCAAGTCTTTTATCAGTGTTAGTCAAGCAAGTCTCAAGTCCTCAAATTTGCGACTCGAGTCTGACTCGAGTCAAGTCATGTGACTCGAGTCCCCCATGTCTGCATATTACTGCCTTTACGCATGGCGGTGGAGACGAACACAAAACAACACACAACGGGACTCCGCGGCCCGGTGATAAGGAAACAGTAGCCTACACTAAGGTTTAACAAGAAACTTTATAAAAACACTTAAAAAAACGATCTCTGTCCATACAAAAAGTTCTGACTTGGATTTGGTGGAGCGATCGATGTGTATAAAACCATCTGGTACGTATGGTCTGATGACGGGCCGCTATATTAATAATAAACAGCGTGCTGCACAAATATGAGACTGTCCACCGCGACCTATTACGTCAAGGCTACATTTAAAAAAAACAATAGCTTAAGGATTCTCGTTGCTCTAATGTGGAAGTGGAATATTTGATGCAAATTTGCCGGATGAAAATATTCACAAACAGTCGTATAGCCTACAAGTAGACTACGCTCCAAATCCTAAACGTTCACAGTGACGTAGGCAAGGTGCAATCGTGCCCAGGCCACGAGCAGTGTGAGCACGGGCCAGCGGGGGGAGTGGGAAGGGGGAGGTGGGGGGGGGGCAATCATGGGCACGGAACAGGCAAATTTGCCTAGTGTGAGTGCGCCCTCAGTAGTACTACTGAGCAGCACAGTCCGGTTCGGCACGGTTAACCCTAGATCTGGCTTGTGTTTCCACTGCTGACAGCTACCCTTACTTGGTAAGCAGGTTTATGCCATACGGTCAGAGTATATATACAGTCTACTATGGGTCAGAGTATATACAGTCTACTATGGGTCAGAGTATATATACAGATTGCTTTCAGTATCAAAGTTCAGCCTTAACCGTGTGTGAAAGTGACATGACTGGAGGACATTGATCAGACTTCACACACCCATATGACAGATTCTGTGACTACTAACAAAATATACTAAATATCTAGCGATCAGAGTATTCCAGAGGGCTTGGTGGAAAATCTTTGTATGTAGCAGCTGATCTTCTCTTAGGGATCTATAAATGATATATAATTACACTGTGTACATCTATTATAAATAAAGATATATGTTGTACAGCTGCATTGGTTGCCAGATCTGGATATCAGCAACCAGACAAATGCCATTTGCCCTTTGTTCTAATCCCCATACCTCCCTGCTATTTAGTATGGTAGCAAAAAGACTGAGGTTATCCCAATTATTGTGGTCAGATTTAGTATGCTTAAAAATACCCGGATGTCTACTACACCCAGCCGAGATTTTTAGTGTCGAAATCAGCACGCTATTTGGTCGATTCTGATCCACAATCCAGTGCGCACCTCAAGTGACACTTCGGAGCCTCCGTCTGAAAACAACAAGCGATAAGACAGATTTATAAGCAAGAGGCAAGATCGGTTATGATGAACTAAAAAAGTAAAAGTATGTCCCAATAGTATGCCTACTGCATGCTAACTAGATTATTTTTATGATCAGCTGTAGTATGTAGAATAGAAAAAAAGAAAGAGTATGTGATTTGGAACGCAGAAAAATTTTTCCCCATATACCTTTGCATCTGGTGGAGCTGAGGAGTGAATGATGAATGGTTATCACAGGAGCTTACCTCTCATAATGGAGCTCCTCGTCCACGCTGAAGTAGTGTGTGCTGGCCGTGTTCTTTGGCTTGACACGGAGAGTGGCAAAGTACAGCCGGTCTGTGGTGTCCACGCACAAACACACACACGCACGCACGCACGCACGCACGCACGCACGCACGCACGCACACACACACACACACACACACACACACACACACACACACACACACACACACACACACACACACACACAGGGTTAGCTCTGAATGTTACTGTTTAGCTCACTCTGTTTAAATACTACCTCATCCTAGCACTCGAGATCTCTTTTTGGATAAATTGATTTTAAAACCGAGTCAAATACAAAACTGCACAAGTTCATATAGAAAAAGTAGTCACTTTAAGTAGCACTTTCTAGTAAGGGTGGGTTATTCTAATAGTGTTATCAATGGTTCATAAATGATTTATTAAATAATGGTTAATTCAGACATAATTTAACCCAACGTCTGGGTGACCAGGATGTGAAGAAATGACTTTCTCTCTTTTATAAGGAACAGACCTCATTACAGA
Organism: Hyperoplus immaculatus; assembly: GCA_949357725.1. Taxonomy (NCBI): domain Eukaryota; kingdom Metazoa; phylum Chordata; class Actinopteri; order Uranoscopiformes; family Ammodytidae; genus Hyperoplus; species Hyperoplus immaculatus. Next base: position 27,207,205 of record OX442359.1, read on the forward strand.
TAAATGGACCACTAACCATATCACCAACAATAATACATAAGTAACAACAAACTAACATTTACGGCTTACAGTGGCTTTTAAAAGCAAGGAACCAAAATAGCCCCAAATGTGACCTCTGGTCTCCATGTAAACCGTATGGGGGAAATAGAATCTTTATTTTTGAACACTGTCATTTTATTATTAATCTGGTTTGCATCATGATCTGCAAACAAATGTTTCAATTCAATATTTAGCACTGCAAATATGGGCCCTGTCCTCTTCTCCCCTGTACAAACGGCACATGGCGTTCACATATTGTGTCTGAATGAGCCGTGCATGTTAGCAAAGCATTTGAAAAGGAAACATCTGACCAAAAAGAGAACAGGCAGGCTGTGTCTGTAGTTCTATTTCTGAAACGTTGAGTACAGGTTTGTAGATATACTGGATTTAAAACACTGCTTTAGTTAACATCCATGCAATCATGAAAACGCTTTAAAAGATGCAAACCCCTGCTGGATAACCCGGTTCGCAGTCAAAAACTTTTCAACACATTATCTGATGAAGACGGCTGCGCGTTCATGTGGTGGTGACGTAGGGACGAGGGAGGGGACTGCTAACTGCTAGTCACTGTCAGGAAGTTAGCTAAAAGGACCATATCACTTACTGAACCTTTGATGTCTAAAGACAAAATCCACTCTTCTGTTGCCATGGAATCAGTTTTTGTTCAGCCTTTTACTGTTTTTATTAAGATTTTGGCAAATTGACATAATTAAACGCAAAATGAGCTGTTTGCAGTTCCTGTTTGCCTTGTACACCGGATCACCTCGATACTGAAAACAAACATATAGATATATTGAGCAGCTTCTTATGGTTCCTTAGGTCGTGTTCACACCTAATAGTCCTCTTCTTTGGTGCTCACCAGTTGAGAGCGGATACATGGTTTCATTTTTTAGATGTTTCGGTTCACGTTCACAAAAGCAAAACTCAAACCGACTTTACATTGTAAACAACAGTGTCATGATCCTGCTTGGGCCTCAGGCCCTTGTGTTGTTTTTTCCCCTTTACCCTTGTCTGTGTTCTGGTGTAATTGCAGGGTTGGAGTCAGGTGTGCTGGAGTCAGTTACCAGCATTCACAGCTGCCATCAATCAACAATCAACTGCTCTTCATATACCCGGCCCTACCTTCCAGACACTGCCAGATTGTAAACTCTGTTACCCAGTCAGTAACTCGCCAGCCACCTAGACCTTTTGTAGTTCTGCCTGCATTTAGCTTGTTGCTAAATTCTGTTCTTTTTTGCCACAGTCTCCCAGCCTGACTCCAGCCACCAGCTCCAGCCCTTGTCAGCCAGCTCTCCCTCCCTGGACCCCTCTGCCTGCCTGCTCTCCCTCCCTGGACCCCTCTGCCTGCCTGCTCTCCCTCCCTGGACCCCTCTGCCTGCCTGCTCTCCCTCCCTGGACCCCTCTGCCTGCCTGCTCTCCCTCCCTGGACCCCTCCGCCTGCCTGCTCTTGCCTGCCTCTGCTCGTCTCCCCGGATTCTCCCCTTGGCACTTCCTCCTGGACCCCCATGCCTGTCAGCCACTCCAGAGCCCGGCCCCAAACCCCAGATTCCTTCTAAATAAACCCTCTTAAACTGGTGCTGTCTCTGTGCCTGTGTCCTCCCTGTCCAGCCGTTACAAACAGTTTGATGAGCAAAAATGCAAATCGCTCGTAATTTCTACCATGGCCTACATCACAGAGCACCGGCTGCTTGTTTTCATGCTTAATGTGGAGCGTATATTGTAACAATCTATTAAATGTAGTAATGCTACTTTCCTCTGTCAGCCCATGTTCAGCAGCAGACTGTAACAGGTGGAGCATGTGGTTGTATGCTCTGACTCTGTGCGCTAAATAACTTAATAACACGTGGATGCAAAAGACGGTGAAATGATGTGTTAATACTACGCTCCCTGTGATGAGTGTGGACGGGGTTCACACCAGAGATGATCCGCTCCAGAGTTCACTCCCAAGCGGACCCTGACCACCTGTTTGTGTGGAGCAGAGTCTGGTTGTTTAGTGCGCACCAGAGTCTGTGTTCAGACCAACCCAAATGAACCACACCCAGGGCTATAAGGCGCTATGGTTCGTTTAAACCACAGAACAAAGCTGGTGTGAACATTTAAGGTTAGATCATATATGGAGGTTTATTCATTAGAGATGATATCCATGGAGAGTGTAATAAACACTGAATCTAAAAATTATGTATACTTATGTCTGTGTGTTCAAATCTGATTGATGTATGACTATGAGAAAGAAGCCTTGGTAACACTTTCTATGAAGGTCATCTCTATAATGCTCTATGAACACATTCATAAGACAGTCTAATACATTTATAAAACACATTATAAATGTGTATAACATGATAACATATTTCAAGTTTTATTAAGTTGGTTTCCTTCCAGTAAGTATTTCATTTTAATATGATATAAAATATAAAAATATAGAGCGCAACAT
>OX442359.1:27217174-27434674 GCA_949357725.1 Hyperoplus immaculatus
ATAGATAGATAGATAGATAGATAGATAGATAGATAGATAGATAGATAGATAGATAGATAGATAGATAGATAGATAGATAGATAGATAGATAGATGGATGGATGGATGGATGGATGGATGGATGGATAGATAGATAGATAGATAGATAGATAGATAGATAGATAGATAGATAGATAGATAGATAGATAGATAGATAGATAGATAGATAGATAGATAGATAGATAGATAGATAGATAGATAGATAGATAGATAGATAGATAGATAGATGGATGGATGGATGGATGGATGGATGGATGGGTAGACACCGATAGATAGATAGATAGATAGATAGATAGATAGATAGATAGATAGATAGATAGATAGATAGATAGATAGATAGATAGATAGATAGATAGATGGATGGATGGATGGATGGATGGATGGATGGGTAGACACCGATAGATAGATAGATAGATAGATAGATTGATAGATAGATAGATAGATAGATAGATAGATGGATAAATAGATAGATAGATAGATAGATAGATAGATAGATAGATAGATAGATAGATAGATAGATAGATAGATAGATAGATAGATAGATAGATAGATAGATAGATAGATAGATAGATAGATAGATAGATAGATGGATGGATGGATGGATGAATGGATGGGTAGACACCGATAGATAGATAGATAGATAGATAGATAGATAGATAGATAGATAGATAGATAGATAGATAGATAGATAGATAGATAGATAGATCGATAGATAGATAGATAGATAGATAGATGGATGGATGGATGGATGGATGGATGGATGGATGGATGGGTAGACACCGATAGATAGATAGATAGATAGATAGATAGATAGATAGATAGATAGATAGATAGATAGATAGATAGATAGATAGATAGATAGATAGATAGATAGATAGATAGATAGATAGATGGATGGATGGATGGATGGATGGATGGATGGATGGATGGATGGATGGATGGATGGATGGATGGATGGATAGATAGATAGATAGATAGATAGATAGATAGATAGATAGATAGATAGATAGATAGATAGATAGATAGATAGATAGATAGATATATTGAATTAGATCTAAAGATGGATAGATACTCGGAGGAAATTCTGACATCCAGTAACAGATATGATGTGCCATATGTGGCAGTAGAAAATAAATATATGTACAGTAAATATGAATGAGAATGAATAAATAAAACAGAATGAATCTTAATGGAACATTCTGACTGTTAACGTTCATACTGTTTGATGGTATTCATGGCAACTTCTTCCCAGCCGCTTCCATTTGCATTTTGACTTTGTCTTGCCTTGAGGAATGCGCTCTGCTCCTGTCACCCGAGGGTGTGGAGCCAGAGCCTGGGTGCCAAATGTCTGAGCCCGGCTGAGCTGTGACTTTCACATGGGGACAAGCCAAGTCACACATCTGACATCACACAGTCTTACAAGTGTTTGTGGCTGGAGATTTAAACAGTGAGTGTTTGGTTATTATTTTAGACAAATTCACTCCACCAATCCTCCTCAAATGTACTTATGGGACTGAAACAGCTACTGTTTAGATTTATAATGGTCAATATAGCTATAGTCTCCCAATAGCATGTTACTGTTAGTGAGCCTGTTAGCTCACAGAAGATCCAATGAAGTTTTATGTTTATTTAAAACACCTCATTGGGTCAATCAGTGTGTAACCTTATGTGCAGAACAAAGTGTCAAGACACATTTAGAGAGCTTCTATATTAACCCAATCACACCTTGTTTTCTCATACTAGTGTCACCTTTTTCAAGAACCGGTAAGATTCCTTTGGTTTCACAGTGAGCTATACACAGCAGGTTCAGGCTGTCAAACACATGTAAGACAGGCTGTAGGGTTTGTTAGTTCAAAATAAAATATATGAGAAAAAAATATTATTCGTAATGGGAATTATTTTACAATGAAAGTGTTTCATTCTTGTCATTCTTATTCAGTGTATTAATAAGTGGCAGATACATGCTTTCTTGAGATACTTGTGTTCATTTTAAACAAGAGTGTTAAAGTCCTCTCCATCCAAATATCAAATCTCTGCAGTGTTGTTGACTGAGCCTTCTCCAGGGCAGCTCTTAGACTCTGACTGGAACTCGCTCCAAGAGACCCGCCACTAAGAAGCCGTCTCTGCTCCTCTGCCTACTCCATCATTCTCCCCATCAATGTGTGCATAAATGAGTGTTCGACATTGATCGTCTTTGCTTTGTAAACCCACTTAGAGTTCTTGAAAAGCGCTATATAAGTTTAGTCAATTGTGGCAGTGGCAAAGTGGGTAGGGAGATCGCCTCTGGAGTGCAGGGTCGGATGTTCGAACCCCTGACTTCGCGCCACATGTCAAAGTGTCCCTGGGCAAGACACTGAACCTTAAATTGCCTCCCGATGGTTCAGAAGGCGCCTTGCATGGCAGCTACTGCCATCGGTGTATGAGTGTGTGTATGAACGGGTGAATGTGGTAAGAAATGTAAAGCGCTATGGGGCTGAGAAAACCGTATATAAAAACGCTATTAAGTCACGGCAATTTACCATTTATTAATATTAATATTCTTGAATTAGTAGAGTAACTGCTGTTTGAAAACCAAAGGTCCAGGAAGATATAAAGGGCTGGATAGAAACCAGAGGATCCTGTAACCTTTGTGTTGACAACTGTTTTGGAGACGAGTAGCATGTCCAGGTTGAATGTAATAATGTAAATGTAATGAATCATAGGAAAAAGGTACCTGCCAAATTATGATGTGAAATGCCCATCTGTATGTTTAAAATGAGTTTTGCTTCTGAAGTCAGATAGACCAACAAGTTATTGGTGTGACATCGTACCACGAGCCGTACATGAATGCAATGAAATGAATGCATTCATACAGCTGTCATACAAGATTATATTTCCTTTATCTTGGTCATGTTGTTTTAACTCTCCACCCCAGACAAAGGGATGTGTTTTTTAATGGGACGTAGCCCTATTCCTGGCCTTAGCGCCATCTGCTCCAGTTAGCCAATTAGACAGCAGATTAACAGGAGGAAGGGAGAGAGCGGGGCCACAGCCGAGGACTCCTGCACCATAAACAAGAGCTCAAATACAGGTTAAAACACAGCACTGCATAGTACTGATGGTGGTCTGTCATCAACCCTTCTCTCCAACATTGAGACCCAAACTGCTTTATGAAACAGCATAGAAGAATAAATGACATCATTCAGTGAGATGCTGGTGGTGGTTGGTGCTCCTCATGTGCTGCCAGAGGCTGCTCCCTGGTGTTCACACACTGAATAACATCTGCTCTATTGCAAGATCAGTTTTTATTAGTATAGATTAATATTTCATGGTTTATTAATGTATGCATAAATGCCCTAAATCTTTCAAAATATATGACGAGGTATGCTGATGATACATACTGGATATGGACCCATATTCATTATGTGTCAGTTGGTTTGTGGCCATTTGACTCATTGAAGAAACTTTAAAAAGTCACCAGTTGAAAAAATATTCTATACAAATGTGTCTAATGTTATTCTTAAACATAAGCTGTAGCTTGAGCCTACATACAAATACGGTCATTCCATGGACAGCGATTTGATGGAGGAAGCCTCACAGTCGAAAAGTCGCAAAATGTGGTTATGAAACAAGGATAATTTTATTCCGTCTATATGTCTATATGTTGGTGCTTACATAGAGTTGTTTTGGTTTCTCCCAATAAATAATGATACATCGCAGTGATACATTTTGGAATACATATCAGCCTATTATACTGTTAACGAATATCACTGAAAATAACTCATGAGCTTTTAACCAATCTCCTTAGTGTGTGTGAATGGTACAGACTAAAGTCACAATCAAATTCATTCTAATGTCAACTCTAAAAGACAAACTGTATTTCAGCCCCTTTGACAAAATGGAAGCCAATGTTGCAAATGAGTATACGGATCATCATTGTTTTTCTTGGGTACATTACCTGAGTAAATGTACGTATTTCCTGAAAGCCTGTCTGACTTCTAAAATATCTTTTTAACAAGACCTGTTCAAAGTGTCTGCACACCGTCTAAATCTCCGACAGATCAGCAGAATGATTGACTTAATGGACAACTGGTAGGATCTTTAGTTTTACTGACAATCACATGTTGACGAATAAATACTCTGCAGTACAGCAGGGAGGACAAACGGAGAGGAAGAGGAGGAGAAAGATGAATAGACAGGCCATGTAGAAGGAGAGAGAGAGAGAGAGAGAAATGATCACTGCACACACACACTTTAAAACTGCTGCTCCAGCCTCCATCAAATAAATGTGTGTGTGTGTGTGGTGATGTCACACATCAGAAAGTGATGGTACATTTAAGTGTCAATGAACTTTCCAATCTGTTCCTCTCTGGCCATGCTGCCAAGACACAGCTTGTTATCGATTCCACTCAGGAACCATGATGTAAACACTATAGGCTACAGCTCCATCAAGAACTAACACCGTCTGCCTGATTGTGACTGATTGAAAAGACAGGAAGCACATCATGTTTAAGTGATGGGTTTTATCAAAGAGACTGATCTCTTCAGCTCTGGACTGACTCCCAGTCCTACAGCAGCTCACTCATTCCATCAAGTAGCACAGTTCTCAAAGGCCTGCTTTCAGTCTGAATAGATCAGTTCCCAAAGCGTTTCCAGCTTAGAATGTCCTCCAACAGGAACTCATTCAACTAGATCTCCTTCACGAGTGGAAGGACGGCAGCTGAGTCATCGCATAGAGGAAGATGAGAGGGGCAAATGTGGAAGCAATTCTGGGCATCGTCCAATGCTATCAGGAAGGGGCTGCCATGTCTTAATCTGTCAATGAGAACATGTATCCAACTGACAACTGGGATGGAGGTTTGGGTTGTGGAGGTGTAGGTGTGAGAGGTGGACACTCCAAAAACCAAGAGCAGAACATCAATCTAGGTTTGAAAGAAAAGAAGCTCAAATGCTAGGAAACATTGGACAGGAGTTTGGTGAAATCATGAGAGATTGATCATTAACCTATAATATATACAGTATTTCTACAGGGGTTTCAGCATTTTCCTCCACCTGAACCTTTCTGAAAGTTAATACTCTTTCTTAAAAGTAAGTCAGTCACCTATTTCTAGACTGCTAGTGTAACTGTCCTCGTATCGGAGCTGACACCTACATTGCTGGGCACTAGTCATTGCCTTCACAATAGGTGGTATTTCTGCAAGATAGCCTAGTGTTGGCATGTTAACTTAGCTACACTAAGCAAGCTAACGACAACGGTAGTCTGCAGTCGGCTCACTGCAGCTTGTCAACCACTGAAGCTAGAGTTAAAAGGATTATCACTCCAGATAGCCTTTCTTTCCACTCCGTTAAGTGAATTCAGCTGCATAGCTGCTTCCCCCTAGCCTGGTGCTACCAGACCATTGTACTTCATTTCATTTGTACAGAAGGTCTGGCAGTGCTGTAATTGGCAAACATTCACTCATGGAGGCGGGTGTCTGTTAAAGTTTAAAACTATTGGATCTGCCCAGTGCCACTCTGGATTAGCCAACCAATTGCATAACGTTTGGTCGTCACGTGTGTCATGAGCCGGCTTCTGGCAACTGAAACTGGAGCGCGACTTCGACGTCATCGTTCTCAGCCACTCGCTCTCTTCGCTGATTGGTCCGGCTGCCGAATCTCCGGCAAAACTGGGAAATGGGCTGTACACCCAGACTGACTACTGAAGGGAAAATAAAATTTGGCCGGAAGTAGGCGGGCGGGCGGAGCCAGGCTAGCTTCCCCCGGGGAGCAGGCAGAACCTGCTCCACTGTGCATCTGTGGAAATACAAGTTTGTCAGGAGATACAGACCAAGTAAGGTTGAGGAAGACATCTCCAAGGTGGAGGTTCAATGCTGGGGCTCAACACTTGACTTGCTGGACCCGCTGGCCGAGCCGCCCCTCTTGTTGGGCTATGAAGAGGACGAGTCACTGGATCATTTAATTTTTCGGAGGTGAAGCAGCTCCTCAGCAGCCCCCGTGGCCTGTAGGGATCTCCTATGTCAGGGCTGCAGCTAGAGTTTCCCCCTCTCACGTAGTGGCTCGCCCTATGGGCTTTGCTCATGAGTGCTTTAACCTGAGGCCTACGGGGCTGTCACAGAGTGTCATTAATACAAGTCAGAGCGCCAGAGCATCATCCACCAAATCACTGTATGATGTTGAGTGGAAAGTGTTTAAGGAATGGTGTGCTGGGGGGGGACATGAAATTCCCTTGCAATGCTCATTTGGTGCAATTTGGTCCTTTTTACAGGACCTAATAGACAGAAAGAAGGCATTTTCTACAGTCAAGGCCATGTTGGTTTTGAAGGTAAGCCAGCAGGTCAGCCCCCCCTGGTCTGTCGGTTTATGAAAGGTGCTCGGAGGCTGTTACCCAGCTCCAGACCTATAACACCCTCTTGGGACCTGTGGTCCTGGAGGCCCTGACCAGTCACCTGTTTGAGACCATAGAACACAGATATGAAGGTGTTGTCTCTTAAGGTGGCTCTGTTGTTGGCTTTAGCGACAGCTAAGCAGGTGAGCTAAGCGGTTCACGCCTGGTAACAGTGCAACCCACTGTCACCTTGTTGCCTAACCCGTCCTTGGTCCCTAAGGTAGCCAATACATGGTCACCTGTGGACTTAACTGTGTTCCAGCCACCACCTCATGGCTCTGAAGAGCTAGAAGTGCTATATGTTGCCCTGTTCGTGCTCTGCATGTTTATGTGGAGAGAACGAGGGCTTTTAGGAGAGCAGACCAGTTATGTCTTGGGCTAAGCCTCACATGGGAAATCCCTACACAAAACAGAGACTTTCTCATTGGATCGTGGATACTAACTCACTGGCGACCTCTCTCACTTTTGCAAGCTTATATAAGTTGGATGGGACAACTCCGAGCCTGGCCCAGGCTGTCATGAGCTTGGGCTCCTTGGGGGACTTGCCTCGTCCACAAACCTCTGTCTGAGCGGGTCATGCAGTCTGTCGTGAAGATAAGCGTGTCTGGCAATACCCATACTCCATATCCCATAGTGAGACAGCGAAACGGATGCTGAGAAAGAGAACTTTAGGTTACTTCCATAACCTGGGTTCTCTGTGTAGCATGAGTAAGATGTCTCAGCGGACCGCCCTTCTTGCTGTTGGGGTGAAGCCAGAAGAGGTGTGCCAATAAGGGCTGGCGTAATATTGGTGATTCTGTGAATACGCAAGGCGTATCTCAGAGTGAGACATCTCACTTATGCTAGTCAAGAGATCCAGGGTTATGGAAGTAACCTAAAGACTTCTCTATCCTTATGATGTCATAAGGGGAGAAGCCATGCATGCTCCTTCAATACCAACCTTACTAGCACTACCTCCACCTGTGATAAGCACACCCCCAGATCCCCTGAATCTAAGTACCAGATATATGTTATATATTAGATTCAAACCAGGGCCAATCAGAGCAGACTGGGCTTTTTGGAAGGCGGTGCTTAAAGAGACACACTCTAAAATAGAGAGTTTTAGACAGAGGCTGAAAAGAGGAGATTCAGTAATGGCATTGTGAGAGTAAAGGGTTTTGGACTGTACACCATGAGAATAGTTTCTAGTAGAAACTCAAATTACAATCTAGAAACTGAAAATGAGCATAATATGTGATATTTAAAAACATAATAGACAGCCTAGGCTCTGTAAACTGGAATGTAAACAAAAGGGGCCCACCGTAGCTATAGCACAATGCCATTTACAGAGTCAAGGCTACAATGGATTTTTATTTTCAGGGCCAACAATCACTAGGGACAGGTAGCAGATAGTGAGGAGATATTCACAGATTTGGAAAATAGGATTTTGACAACAAGCATTCACTAGAATGGCTGACTCCAGCTTTAAATTTGACCGCAGACCTAGAAATTGTTAAGATTTCACATTTCATAAAATATAGGCCTCCGTCTTTCTGATTATCAATGTGGTCTCAGTCTGTGTAGCTTTATATTTTGACAATAGTCTAAAAATAAATGTCTACATTTTTATTGTTAATTAAAAACAATAGATTGGATTAAATGTGAAATATGTGAAATTGCAAAATATGAACTACTCCCCATTTCCACAAGCCCCCAGAACAGACCCATGTGTCCTCAGTGGACAATAATCAATCATTTTAATAAATACAAACAACTCTGTGTGCACAAATGCAGCTAGTGTATTGCGATTACATTGTATAGGTCAGTGAGTTGCATAGGCTTATTGTTATGAACTATTTTTATTGTTAAAGAACTCTTTGACCTTTGTGTCATCCTCATATCTCAGTTGTTGTTGATCATAAATGTAACATGTGGTGATTTCGTATAATATTCTGTCTTATAGGCTATGATACTTTTCCTCCTCTTGCTATGCAGTAGTATATCTGGCCTCGGTGTGCTCATAAACCGAGCTGCTGGATAATGTGGCAACAGTGCAAAGTGACGGAGCCAAACGGCCGCATCAGCTGTATAAGAGCGAGCAGGCCGCCCTGTCTCAAGGGCAAAGCGGGGGGAGGGTCGGCGGTGGTGGATGAGAGAGAGAGAGAGAGAGAGAGAGAGAGAGAGAGAGAGAGAGAGAGCATCTGTCTGCATGGTGACGTCAGCCCGCCCCAGCCCCGCTCCAAGCCTCTTCTCCTGCGCGCCCGCCCGTGCGCACTGTCCGGGAGGATGAATCCAAACACCTCGATTCCCCATTTAACAAAAACCTGTCTCCAATATTAAAACCAATTAACCGAGATCATTTTTCAACCGCCGTCCAGGCAGTGGGAAGACGACGACGAGGAAGAGACTGCGCATCATGAAATATTGTCAGTATTTATTTTTGATATTTATTTATTTTTGCCATCAGAAAATGTATATTTGGATTTGGAGAAGAGAGCAGGATGCCACGGCTTCGGGATGGATCCTGTGAGAAGATAATGCGACAAGGAGAAGAGCAGCTCCGCGTTTCACTGCAGAAAATCTCGACGCTCTTCATATTTAGGCAATTCATTTCTGTCATTCTGAACCGTAAGATGCCTTTAGCCTTGGTAATGTAAGCTGCACCAAAACGTTTTATTTCTATAGTGGTAATGGTTATTTATTCGTTTATTGTTAACTGCACCGTTTCTCTGGCATTGTGCATAATATTTTGTATTCTTATTGTTTGGCATATCTCGGCTCATGCTGCATGGCCTGGCCTACACACCGGTCATAATCTGCTCCCTTTAATGTCGGGAGAACGGGATATGAGAAAATCACTCTTTTTAAAAAATTTCCGACTGTGGTCGTATAGGCTACTAAGTTTTTTTTAAAAATTGTGACCTCATTGTTCGTTTATGATTTCAAATTTGATCATCACTGCAATACATCAATCAGGGACAATGTGTCTGTAGTACACACTGGTGTGTTTACAATACTGCGGATGCTTAGGCTATATATATATTTATATGTATTTGAATCACTCAATTCATGTAATCAGATCAATTTAATATCTTTCTGAATCGATCATACCTTTTCAGTTTCGTTTTTTTTAGCATGAAGAAGAATTCACAGTGTCACCATTTGGCACAAGGAATGATACTAGAAAAAAACGCCCTTTTTTTGTTGCACACTTCAGTGCGTACAAATCCACACGTCTTTCTCGCCATTATAACGGGACTCGTGATGCGCTCCGGTTTCCCCATCTGTTTACATTGTGAAAAAAGGAGCTCCATCAAATCTGGTCTTAGCCTCATTTAGATCCCTGACTGCAGCTCTGCTGCTCCGTAATGGCTGCCGGCCTGCATGTGTCCTTGAACATGTCATGATGAGAATACAGGGATGGAATATTCTCCTGCGTTTGGGAACGCTTTTTTATATATATTTTTTTTTACTTTTGTGCACCATCTATTAGGGGCAGGCGGTAAACAGTTAGTGTCTGCCATATTTAATGGAATTAAGGTGATCTGCAGGTTTATAGGCTATGTGTGTGACCTTTACATATTTGTCAGCGAGGATGTGTGTCTTTAAATAATTCAAGCATCAAAGGAGCACACCATTTTGCTTCTTGTAAAATATTTTAATATTGTTGGGGATTTAAGAATAAGAAGAAGATGATGAGGTAGGCGTCACAGTTTAAGATCATTTACAGAATACATTGCTGTTGCATACCTGAAGGAGATCAAATAGACAATTGTACTGTACTGGATTTTCATCATTTGAAGTGTGTGTTTTAGTCAGACCAATGTTAACAGTGTGCAGGAAAAAATCTGATATAGTTGACTTAACCTCCCTCAAGGTTATATTGTCTGTCTGACCCTGGGCGTCCTCTCTCAGTGTTCACAGTGGACCTTGATTTCAAATCAGTCAATTAAGGCACGCGGTGAATGCCAAGAGAGGAGCCTCGCTGCTCCTGGATCAGCTGCAATCAGGTATAGGTAATGTATCAAGACACTGCAGGCAAAGAAACATCATTTGTTTCAAGCACTGCATGGTCCATTTTGAGATTTTTTATCTATTTTGCTTCCATATCATGTCTTCTTTCATACTAGTATAAATCAAGGGTCCAACATGTACATTCAGGTGTTTATTTGACTGAGCCTTGTCTGTTTGCATCTGTATATTTCTCCTATACAACCATCTTTAAACGACCATTATCTCAACATTAGTTATTTAATACTCTGCATCTCCATTATCTTCCAACCTCATCATTCTTAGCACTATTGTGGAGGTTATTATAACAGAAGGATGTGTTCATATGTTGTTCATTGTCTGATTTGTGATGCATTGTGTTCTTCAAGACATGCAGAAAAATGCATTTTTAAGACCTGTAGGCCACATAGTATTTTTTTGATTTATAAAATGAAAAAAGGTTGTATCCAAAATTCTGTTCTGTAAAAACGTTGTTCTCTAAAATGTTGTTCAAATGAAATAAAGGATTTAACTTTTGTCTTTTGAAGCACATTGACTTTGTTATTTATTAGTTACACGTTGCCAAATTTGCATATTTATTCAAACATTTCTGAAAAGATTTATAATATAATTCATAATAAAAATAATAATAGTTTTAATGTAAGTAATCAACTGGCAAAGTTTCATGATGATATCTACACGTTTTTAAATGGAACCTTTTCACCTGCAGTGTCCTGCCTTAGAAGTTGTTGCATACACGGCTAGAGTCAGAGCTCACACGTCCCACTCAAATACCCATGCAGATAATAGCGAAAAAAGAACAAAACTGTCTCCACCTTTTATAAGAAAAATCCCTGTTGCTGCCATCAGGCGGATGGATGGTTCAGAATGCCAAACGGCAGGCTAAACCGGTACAAAAAAGAATGAATTCCATCATCCATCAACATATTTAAATGCACTATGTAGGTCTTGTAGTGTTATTTATTATGATGTATTAGGATATTCTGATTTGATCTCTTATTACTTGGTTTTACTTTACCTGTTTTTTTTTTTTGTTTTTTTTAAGATATTTTTTTATGCTTTATTGATAGTGTAGAGACAGAGGTGAAATGGGGCAGAGAGGGGAGTGACATGCAGAGAACGGCCGCGGGCTGGAATCGAACCCGGGTCCGCTGCTGGCCGAGGCCCATGGGGGGGGGGGGACGCCCTACCAACTGAGCTAAGGGCGCCCCCACTTTACCTGTCTTTTTAATACTTGAAAAAGTTTTTATTACCTTGTTATATTTCATGAACTTTCACTCCAAATGTGTATTAAAGCACTTTGATTCATGTGCATATATGTAATATATATAATACATAGATAATATGTATCTATGTATGTAGGTGCACTGTGTGTTTTTATGATGCAGTGGCTTGGAGCCCAAGACAAATGTACCTTTATACGGGATAATAAAGTGAGTGTGTTTTGTAAATGCACAAAAGAACTGTATAAGAATTAACTGCACCATATTCTTCTGTTCTAAACCCTTTATTGGAGAGATTGTTGGTATGACACGCTAGCCTGGTGCTACCAGACCATCGTACTTCATTTCATTTGTACAGAAGGTCTGGCAGTGCTGTAATTGGCAAACGTTCACTCATGGAGGCGGGTGTCTGTTAAAGTTTAAAACTATTGGATCTGCCCAGTGCCACTCTGGATTAGCCAACCAATCGCACAACCTTTGGTCGTCACGTGTGTCATGAGCCGGCTTCTGGCAACTGAAACTGGAGCGCGACTTCGACTTCATCGCTCTCAGCCACTCGCTCTGTTCGCTGATTGGACCGGCTGTCGAATCTCCGGCAAAACTGGGAAATGGGCTGTACACCCAGACTGACTACTGAAGGGAAAATAAAATTTGGCCGGAAGTAGGCGGGCGGGCGGAGCCAGGCTAATGACACGCCTCACTGCTGTTGCAAAATCAACCGATAATGTTTGAAGGTACTGAAGTGGCAACTCCAAGTGGACCTGCACATTTGTCACATATTTGAAAAAAAAAAATTTTATTACACAAAATAAGTACTATCCCTGCGTTCCGAATCGCATACTCTTTCTTTTTTCTATTCTACATACTACATCCAACGATAAAAATAATCTAGTTAGGATGCAGTAGGCATACTATTGGGACATATTTTTACTTATTTTTCATCATAACATTGCGCCTTAATCTTGCCTCTTGCTTTTATATTCGTTGCATCCCCGTTTGTTTTCATATGGAGGCTCCGTTGATGTGACGTCACTTCACGTGCACACTGGATTATGAGAGGGAATCGCCCAAATAGGATGCTGTTTTCAACACTAACAATCTTGGCTGGATGTAGTAGACATCCGGGTACTTCTTACCATCCTTAATCTGGCCACAAGAATCGGGACATCCTAAATCTTTTATCTGCCATACTAAATAGTAGAAAGTATGCGATTCGGAACGCAGGGTATGTCTGGTTTAATGTGTGCCATGGGCTGTGTGAGCATATGAAGTCACTGATTGGAAGATACATTCAAATCAGTAGATGTTTCAACCCAATAAAAATGCTCAATTTCATTAAAAGTCCTGCTTCCATCATAAGTACATAGTAGCATATAAAGCAGAATAGCCAAAGTCATTATTATAACTGATGTATTTTATATTGTAAATTAATGTTGTAGTATAGTAGTATAAAGTATAGTTTTTTGTAAACAGTTTGTCACTTTTCTGCATTAATTTAAAGGTGGAAATGTATTTATTTATGAAGAGGAAAAGATGACAATCATGTTCCCATAGGGACACAAATACAGTGGAATACAATGCAGTAAGGCTCTCAGGCTTTCTGTATCGCTTTACAATTTGTATTCTCCTGGATTGTGTTTTGGGATGTTTTTTTTAGAAATCAAGTCTCACTGCTCATGAAGCAGCATCAGGGTAAACTAATCATAACTATTTATGAAATGCCAAGCACACATAATTACAGTTATTCAACATCAGCTAGTTAGCCAAACTGTAACTTTAGGTCAAAGATAGAAACCAGGACATGTTAGCATTCATCCTTTAGCATTCAAGTTAGCATTCAACTTTAAAATCTGATAAGATCTTTCTTTTTAACTTTTACCCAAGAGGTATTGTAATAGGTGACTCGTAACTTGTAACAGACTCATTTTCTAGTAGCCTAACATTTCTCAGCTCTTACACAAGTATGGTTTTCAGGTACTTTTTACACCATTGTTTATAAGTAGTAGGCCTACTGACTGTGTATTTTCGGACTGTCTCAACAGCTTGTTTGCACTCAAACAGCCTTGTTCTAAAAGGCCAGCCTTCCTAATCTGACCCCTGGTTAATCCCCAATAATGATTGCTCTACATTGAGTCCTGCTGGCTGCTGATCTGGATGTTTCCACACACAGTAATGTCCACACACGCAGGGTTCCATCAAGGGGTCAGGTTCAGTGACAAAATCCCATTTAGAGTTCATGTATACAGAATAATGCATAGACACACACACACGCACACACACACACACACACACACACACACACACACACACACACACACACACACACACACATACACACACACACACATTACATAACCTATAGCATTTTTTGTCCTTTTTATCCAGTTACATGATAAAATGTATTTTAAGATGCATATCTCTTAAATTAATTTTGAATGACATTTTACATACAGTTAACATACATACATATTAGAAACAAAAGGGTGAGGCAACAGCAATCAGCACAGTATGTTTCTAAAGCGTGAAATGTGATAGTATTTCCCTGTCAGTGGCATCACTTACAACATGGCCAGGCGTAGATTTCAGTGGGGTTCAATATCGATAGAGGAAACATTCTTGTACATGCACATGATTACTATGGAACTCTGCAAAATGATTGGAAGGCAGTTATGTATACGCCCATTGTACAACAGTTAGGAACCAATCAGATCGCTGGATTTAAGGCACCCATTTTATAAATTCCATTATAGAGCTGTTAAGCGGAAGTTGCCTACTTCCGGGGCATGGGACCTATCGGCTCGAAAAATTACAACGGTAGTCAATGGAAAGAAATGTATTATTTTCTGGTCCCAGTCATGAAATGCCTTCGATTACACATATGTTTTGTATGAATTTAGATGGTATTTTGTCGTGCAAAGAATGGAACAATTTAGCGAGTAGAAGCTGGATACGGTCAGGTTTTGTGCAGAGCGCTTTTGTGGACTACAGCTCTTCGCTGCTCTTGACACTTATGATATACGTCACCACCACTGGCACCTGCTTAGCTCAGAAACATGGCTGTGTCTTTAATGCACTTTACCGCCTTCTTTCAATGACATGACAAAAGTCTTCAGCGTGGCGAAAACCACTACACAAGTGGACATGTGGAGTTTCAATTTCTCGAGTGGGGAGATTGTTGGCGTTGTCCACGCCAGCCATTAGCATTAGCATTAGCACTGTCAGTCGAGAAGTGGAGGGAATGTGTTGAGGTGACGTCACAGAGGCGACAAGACTTGTAGTTGTTCTCGTAACATTTTTTCAAAAGCCGTTAGACGAATAATCATACAACATACCGTCAAACTCTTCACATGAAAAATTAGCATTTAGACCCATACAAAACATATATGTAATCCAAGGCATTTAATGACTGGGACCAGAAAATAGTAGATTACTTTCCATTGACTCCCATTCATTTTTTTTCAGTCGAGAGGTCCCATGCCCCGTAATTCCGCCACTTCCGCTTAACAGCTCTATATCTGTATAACTGGGAGCCTGAATCTTATCTTTTCCTTTCACATAAATGTACACCATATATTACTGTAATGCAGAGAGGGCACACATTGGTCTATAAAAATGTATTTCAAACGGGACTTCAAACACAGTGCAAAGCAGACATTGTGTTTGTACTGATGTGGCTATTTTTAAGGGCATGGTTAAACAAGTCAATGTTTCATCATTAATAGAATATGTGACCCTTAGTTTTTGACATAATGTTCATCAATCATTTTTAAAAACGTTTTTTAATAACCTTTATTTTACCAGGAATTTTCCTATTGAGATTAAAAATCTATTTTTGTGTGAGTCCTGTCCAATAATCATTAACGAAGAGTACTAGAGAACTCTTCTCTTCAGATCAAACATGATTGAATAAATCAATACAAATTTAAATTGTGGAAAAAACTTGATCATATGGCATTCTTTTTCTAAAAGGTATCTAGTGTCATGATCCTGCTTGGGCCTCAGGCCCTTGTGTTGTTTTTTCCCCTTTACCCTTGTCTGTGTTCTGGTGTAATTGCAGGGTTGGAGTCAGGTGTGCTGGAGTCAGTTACCAGCATTCACAGCTGCCATCAATCAACAATCAACTGCTCTTCATATACCCGGCCCTACCTTCCAGATACTGCCAGATTGTAAACTCTGTTACCCAGTCAGTAACTCTCCAGCCACCTAGACCTTTTGTAGTTCCGCCTGCATTTAGCTTGTTTCTAAATTCTGTTCTTTTTTGCCACAGTCTCCCAGCCTGACTCCTGCCACCAGCTCCAGCCCTCGTCAGCCAGCTCTCCCTCCCTGGACCCCTCCGCCTGCCTGCTCTTGCCTGCCTCTGCTCGTCTCCCTGGATTCTCCCCTTGGCACTTCCTCCTGGACCCCCATGCCTGTCAGCCACTCCAGAGCCCGGCCCCAAACCCCAGATTCCTTCTAAATAAACCCTCTTAAACTGGTGCTGTCTCTGTGCCTGTGTCCTCCCTGTCCAGCCGTTACATCTAGGTTACCATGATATGCACTCATATGTTCTCATATAAATAATCTGAAGTTACCAGAAAAGTGTCAATTGATGTTAAAGGTGAGTTTGGTCTGGCTTTGCTGATACAAGTCTAGGTATCAGTTGCTGATGCCTAGACATGATTTACAAGTTCAATGAAGTCCTGCAAATAATACAAATGAGCTGGAAGCATCACTCCAAAATAATGGTTCGCTGCAATGGTTGTGGTTGCCAGGTAACAGGGTTGGTCCCAAGCAGTACTGTACAGCAGGTCATAGAGTAGAGGAATCCCACACCTGAACAGGCTGAGGAAGTGTGTGTGTGTGTGTGTGTGTGTGTGTGACATGAAAGCAGAGACATGAAATAAATTGTGTGTTTAATGTTTTAGATTTGCCCAAACATCAAATATAATAGTAAAATGCATAACCTATGTATGTTTAATCTCTTGAACCCTGATATGAGGACCTTTGCTCTACAATAAATCAACTTGCAGCAGCTAAATGACATTGATTCACACACCAGTATAAGCAATGTTGGTCTGATTTTATATTTGAAAACAAAATAATGAATACAACATCTTTGTGTTCGATGAGAAATCCTCCTTCAAGACCATTCAACTTGTACCACGGCTTTCTACTACAGGTGTAATCAATCAAGAAAAGTCTTAATTATGAAGTTTATTCTAAACAGGACAAAACCAATGAAGGCTATACTACAGAGAGGACAAGCCATACTAACATCCTACTCATACTCATTTTGGCTTCAATTTGAGTATGTGACGGTTTGGGTATGCAAGTTTGGGTAGGCGAGAATTGCCCGGATTTTAGGCATGGATTGCTTGGATAATTTTCCTACTCAACTGCGTCGTTTCAAACGAAAAATTCTTTATTTACAATTCTACCATTTCCTGCACAACACAGGACAGTATGTAAAGATCTAGTTCTATATCTAACCTGTGGAGGGGGGTTATACGCCAAACAGTGTCTAAATGGCCGGAATCTTATAAGAAGAAGAAATTCTTTATTGCTTGAGTGTACTTCAGTGTGAATGTTTCGACACACCTCGCTTAATCTTTAAGTAGACAGTATGTAGTATATCGATGTTGAGTATGTAGGAGGGAGGACGTTAGTATGGCTTTCCGAACACAGCTATGTTGTAATTATGCACCAATACGTGGACACTTATTAGTTGACCTAAGGTGACCTGTAGGTGGCACAAGTCAGTTGTCATCCTACATAAGTATTTGTTCTATATAAATACACTTTATACAGTATAAATGAGTGCATCTTCAGAGGACAAAGGGCTCAGCATGGCATCCCACTTCCAAACAATTTTTTGGGGGGCTTCTCAGCTCTATCTGATAACAAATTGGTTCAATTTTCCTACAATAGGTAGACAGGGCGAGTAACATCATCATAGCATGAATCCCCCCATACACACACAGCTAGTATCTGTTTAACAGTGCAGAGATTCACTCCAAGTACGGCTCATACCATTTCCATTTGATTTCATTTTGAAAAAGGCGATTTAAAGGAAGAGTCAGCAATTCTGGAAAAATGCTTGTTGTCGAAATCAGTGAATTTCTTCTCACAATATGCTGTCTGTTCGTACTGTTTGTGCTCTGAAAAAAAAAATCCTGGTTTGATACACAGCTTATAGGCTCTGTAAACTGTTATGGAAGCAAATGGGGCTCATCCTAGCTAATAACATACCAGTTTATAGAGCCTTATTTAAACAGAACGTGCTTTTGACAACAAGCATCCAGAATCACTGACTCCACCTTTAATGGGGAAAACAGCTACAAAACAGTACTGGCAATAGTGTTCCTTCTTTGTCCTGCTACCACAAACACTGAACCTACATACTGTCTGTTGAAACTAGTGTTACTACCACTTTATGAAACTCTTACTTATTATATTTAATAGTGCAAAGTGAAAAATCTATAGAAATGAAGAAAATACAGTAGCAAAGACTGGCTACAACACAAGAGAATTGTTTGAATATCAATCATTTGAAAAAAACACTAAAAAGAAAGACCCGTTGGGATGCAATGTGCTATTCAAACACCAGGGGGTGCTGTTTATCTGATTATAAGCAACCCCCAAATAACGATCTTCATGAACTTGCAACTGATCATTCGTGATTGACTGACTCAAGAGTTACTATATAGTCAAAACAAGGCCAACATCAACCAGAGTTATTTGCAAAAATGGTGTCCAGATGAAGATGAAGTACATCTATCTATTTGCTGTATAGTTAGTATTTTTGTGTGAATTTATGACAGAAGTGTATTGACAGAACACAGACGGTTTGTAGTAGGCTACCACTACCTTGGCTTCTAAATAAGCTGGGACAATTGATTTGAACTGCTGACCCTATGTTTTCAGGATCAAGGAATCCATGATTGTATAGAGGCCTAAAATTTGAACATCTTTAAAAGTGACCACTTCAAGCTAAATATAATAAAAGGTGTGAGAGTGCACTTACTCACATGTTGTAATTGTGGACAGCAAGTCAAAGGTTTAAGCTTAAGGACGAAATTGGTCTTTGTAGGCTATAGGCTACAACTGCTTCACTGGCAGAGTCTGCTTCCCCAAACTGTAGATAGGCTATGTCTAACATTGTCAGGTTTGATTTTGGGCCTTTTAATTTACAAGGCTTTTGACCTATGCACCCCATGCTCCAGTCAGCCACAGTCATTTCCTAAAGCGTATTTTCATAGGCTACCTCCCATCAATAAATATCAATCATATCAATACTCTTACTGTAGGCTACTTTGAGTTCATATGTCACTGCTGCAACACTGTGACTGCATTCTCACCGGGTCAACCACATCACACAGAGGACAGCTGTGTGATTGAAACTTTCCACCTGAACATCGGCCCCAAGACAATCAACATCTACGTCATCCTCTCCCCAAGGTAGCTGGCAACGTCACGTGTGTGACGTTCAGGTGTAAATTGGGAGATATAGGAAAGACAATGTTTGTTTACTGAAATGCAAGCCTTGGAAAAGAAGATAGAGACACAAGACTGACCCACTAGGTAATTGAAAAGGAGTCTCAGAAAATGTAGCTAAATTGACTGACAGAAATAGAGGATGAGGAGGAGGGTAGAAATGCTGGCGGGGGGCCGTTACTGTGAAGGGGACTTTTTTGGCAGATATGCCTAAATTCAACAACATCAAGGAAAAAATTATGTTTAGTTAGAGCACACACAAAGTCCAGCGAGCAGACGAGGCCTTTATCTGTTAATCTGTTTAGCCTACCATCAATGTTCAAAAAGGCCACTATGCCCGTCCTTTTGGATGACGTTTCTCGAAGAGCGCCTACCCACCGACAGAACCCATCGCTCATGTGAGCTTCGGCTCGCGGTGTTTTCATATTTCCGACTGCGCATGAAGGCAGCAGGAGACGGGAGGTGGAGAGAGAGGTAGAGGCTGAACAACAGCTAGCGACAACGGACCAACCGTTTATTGTGCGACATTGGCGCTACAGATAAAAGCCACATGTTGGCAATTTTCTATGGCTAACGTGTGACTCCACTGGCCCTTCGTCGAGTGTGTCAGAAGGGGGAGAAGAAATGTGTGCCGGGTTGCTCACTTGCTAGGTTTACACGTCAAGACAAAAATGGGCATCTCTTGTGTTTGTGAGCGAGCAGCCCGATCGTAATCTTCGGATGAGAGTTTTTGTGTTAACGTCTTTTCTATACAACACGGCCAAAAAAAGCCTTCTGTAACTAGCTCCCTGTACCAGTAAAACAAGAGAGGAGTGGGAACCAGCAAAGTGTCACAATGAAATTCACGGAGCATCTCTCGGCTCACATCACCCCGGAGTGGAGGAAACAGTACATCCAGTATGAGGTGAGTTCGCTTCATGTTATTGAACCTGCACTCTGCTAGCCTACATAGCTAACATAGCTTAGCGGAGCAGCCACTCACCCTATCTTTATAATAGGTCCATGACCGTGTGGCTAGATAATATCTGTCCAGTTTCATGGCGGTTATTTCTGTTGGGAAACCGTTTGGGTCTAGTCAGAAGTGGCTTCCTTGTTTTAGTCCCCCTTCGTTATACAACAGGAAGAGAGGAAGTGCCTTGGCATGAAAACCAAACAGCAGCCCATTAGTGTTGGCTAGCATTCTAGAACGGCTCTGTTTGATATGCTGTGTGGCTCTGCAGGTTTAGCACCTTTTTAATATACCGTCTATTCTCACACCAAGCTGGACCGTGCTGCTGCCGTGTTGAGCGGCCAGCACACAGGGCCGTGCGTGTCCCCGTATCCTAAGCTGCTTGGAATGCGTTCAGGAGACAAAAGGGCTTTCGGCTGACTCATCATTTATTGAGCTAGTTAACCTTTGCGCCGGTTAACCCTTCTGTCTGTCCCCAAATACCGCCGTGCTCAGCAGTCATGTTTGTGCTAGAGGGCTGGCTCACAGAGGAGATGCTGATATCTCAATGTGCAACCTTTAAACTCTAAGCAGCTATTATAACTTGCACTTGAACTCTAATCTTTATGGCCCCCCTAATAACTAATTATGACGTTCCAAGAAAGCCTATCTGTGCCACTGTATCCTACATTGGTATTATGTCCAAGCATATCCTCATCAAAGTTGTTGTGTATTGCAGTGTTTTGGTGGAGGAACATGGTGCTGATGCTGAGAGAATGGCAGTAGTTATATAAGTCCTATTAAAGCTACATCTATGTCATTAGAAGTGGCATCCAAAAGCTGTAATACAACTGGGCTGTGTGTGTGCTGGACACAATTCCATTACCAGTACGTAATCAATTTGTAAGCGGCGCTGCAGTCGTTTGTGTGATGTAAAAGGTAGGCACTGTGTCACACAGCCAGTTGGCACAGTTCACTCACCAACCACACCAACAGTCCCGTTCAACATGTAGTAGATTTTTATTTGACATGGACATGACAATATCATCGGACAAACCGCATTGTTTTCAGTGTATTAGCATAAATGCTAGTTTACAACACCTGTCCAGGGGTTTAAACACAGGATGTTTGAATGCAGGGAAATTAGATTGGCAAACCTGGATGCACAAGATTTTAAGAAATTAACGTTACACTGTCAGCAGGCTCTGTTCACTAGAGAAGAGCATCCTATATGTTACGCTTCTTATTGTTGTTGCCAAGTGATATTATATACGTCAAGATCTGTAATGTCAAGAGTTTTTTTTTTTGGTCTATGGGCAATTCACCTATGTAATCACAGCAGTTAACAACAAGAAGCCTATCTCCTCAATGCTTTGTACTAATACCAAAATAAACAAAAAGAGGCAAAAGTAGGCCTGCGTTTATACATTTTATTCAACCTAATACCAAACCCCAGACTTCCCCTATCCGTTGGATTAAAACCTCCAGTTCAATCAGAATGTAACATTGAACACTTATTAACATAGAAAGTGTTGACAATGCGTGTATGAACTCTTAAGTTAGTTTTCATGTGCTCAAGTATCAAAGAATGCAGAAGTATATTTATTGACTAAACCCATCGCTATGTTGGTATAGTAAGGGTATACAGGTGTAACCGGTTAGTCAAAATCAAACGAAAACCTTTTATTTATTTTTTGTTTTGAAAATAACTTCAATGTGTTCTGGAAACACACACATTCATTCATTCATTCATTCATTCATTCATTCATTCATTTCAAAGTCAGAAATCACACAAACTATTTGGAGAAGATACAAGCTAGTCAGCAAAATCCCCCGTTGTGTGTGTGTGTGTGTGTGTGTGTGTGTGTGTGTGTGTGTGTGTGTGTGTGTGTGTGTGTGTATGTCAGCCAGCACTGCAGACACAACAGATACACATGCGCACAGTCACAGCCACGGCAGAGAGATGAAAGATAAAACTGAAGATTGATGTAACCCAGTTGACGTGAACAATGCTCGTAAGTTGGTGCAATAAAACCTTCAAAAGTAACCTGCTTAGACGTGGACTTGTGGGAAGCAATACAGATTTGTGTTAACGCCATAGTATATAGTCTTCTTTGTTGTCACAGCCCTTGTGTGTAAAAAAAAAAAAGCCTGTAAAGTTGCATCAAGAGTCATTATGTCCCACATTGTTTGTGTGCCGTGAGGACAGATGTGTCAGGAATGCAGCTATTCTATTTCAACCCCCTCTCTCTCTCTGTACCTGTTGGCAGCAGCAGCAGCCTCTGCATTGTTCCCTGACGGTATTTTGCAGTATCTTATAAGTCATGCTGCTACAGCTCGGTGTGACTGCAGCACATTACCTCAGCCAGTGCCACCACCACCAGAGCAGCAAAATCAGACATAACGTTTTTTTTTTAGTGAGACCTGGAATTGACATAAAGCCACTATAGGACATAGGGCTGTGCTAACATACCGATATGGCAATATATCGCCATATTTATTTATTTATTTATTTTCGGATCTTAATTAAAGTTTGAATGAACTTGTTTTGACTCGATTTGTCCACTGAATTATCAACATAAGTCAAGTCAAAGTCTTTTATTGTCATTTCTGATATATACAAGACATACATCAGAATTTAAAATGGCGTTTATCCCTGGCCCACAGTGCAGTTAGAACGAAAAAAATATAGTTAAATAAGATAAACAAGATAAACATTATTTACACAAGAGACATTCAAAATACTAAGTAGTGCAACGGAATTTTCTGTGCAACATAAAACAGAATATATAATGTGTTGTGATATTAAGACCGCCCAGATCTTACACAGAAACGGCTCGATGTTTTATTTTCAGTGAACTATGTGGAATATCATTATGCATCGTATTGCAATGTAAAGCTATGTATCATATCATGACCCCATGTATCGAGATGCCTATTGATTTTTTTTTTCTCAGGGATATGAGATTATTTTCTCTCTTGTTCATTCATGCATTAGTCTGTGTTTGCAAGTCAGTATTATGAAGCAGAGCTAAGCTTTCTGGCTCCCCATCACAAGCGATCCCTGGTCTCCTCTGCACTCTTCCTGACACATTGTTTGAGTTCAGTGTTCCCTTTGCAAGTAAGTCACATGCAGCTTTCAGCCAAAGGTTCTTTTCATTCCTGCTCTTAGAAATGCAGTGCTAGTCCCTGTTATATCAGCCTTCTAACGGCCTCTTTCCACTTCAGCAGAGAACCAAACACAACAACCGAATCACCATCTGTGATTACTAGGGCTGTAACGATACAAAAACTCACGATTCGATTTGTGTCACGATTTTTGACCCGCGATTCGATACATACAACAATTTTTGAAATTTGAAAAGCATTTTATTAAAATAAAATGTATAGTGACATTTAACTTAATGTAACATTTAATAACAAATAACCTGAACAGATTTGAACAAACAGAACAATATAAGCGATTCTGCCTTCTCACACCGCGATGCAGGATTGTGGCTCTGTGTATCGCGATTCTCGGTTCGATACACCCCTAGTGTTTACCACACCAAAGCATCTGAAATGCACACATTCTCTTCCCAAATGGTTGTCTATTGAAATGACCTTGTTAGAATAGTACTGGTAACTATAATTACAGACGGAATCTACTGTACTTTTTGTTTGTGAAGTGCTTGTTTTAAAGGACACATGTTCTGCACAGTTGTTTAGTTGTTCTTGAAATACAAGGGAAATGGCCCTTTGGCTTTTGAAGTTGTCCATTCAAATGCAACACAAACATTACAGGGCTCAACAATAAGGATTGCCCGACGTCCCGGGGCAAGTAAAATTCCATGTCGGGCCAGTAACTATGACAACTGGCATGCCCGACCGGGCAACCGGGAGGTTCCGCTGAAATTCTTGAATAATAAAAAAAAACATCATATTTCTTATTTATTTTTTTTTAATCGCCAAATACACGTAATCTATCTTTGGTCTATTTTCATATTTAACTGGTGCTAATTATTACATTAACGCTAATTTTTGTGCGCGTAGTGTCTGCTACGTTGCATCTCTCCTCTCCCCTCTGCTCCGTTTTGTGAAGGGGGGGCGGGGCTCCACTGCCGATACACACACACGCAGACTCGGCACAACACCGGTGAGCACACACACCCAGAGAGGTAGAGAAGAGAACTACACGCAGTAGGTTGATGTGACAGAAAGTCCAAAAGCCAACGAGTACATTATAAATGGAGTGAAGTCGGCCCCGACCGTCTGAAAAGCAGCGAAAATATCCACGTTTTTTAAATGCATTATGCACCCAATGTGAATCTAGTAGTAGCGAGGATGCTAACGTTAGCTCTGCTGCTAGTAACCTATTACCAGTTAATGTGCAGTTCAACACAAACATCAGCAACAGTTATCAGAGGAGCATCTTTACAGCCTGCATAGATCTCAATAAATGGCCCAGAGGTGTCTGACTTCACATACCATGAGGCAGTGGAAGCTTAAAAGTAAGCTACTGGAAAAGTGTTCAAAACAGCCTGGCCTGAGCCAAATTTTGAGATTTTGAATCAAATCACTCATACACACATTAAAATAATAGCCTATAGTGAAAAAAACAACTTTAAAACAGATTGTTGTAGGCCTAAAAAAATGTTTGCAGAAAGAAGTTTTAAATAATTGCTGTTGTAAAAGGAATAAGGTAAAACAAATAAAAATAAGTGCTGTTAAAGTTCTTTACATGATTTGTTTGCATAAAACATGTCTCGTTTGCAGTTATTGTAGGTTTAGAAACAAAAAAATTACAAATGTTCCAACTCAAATAATATTTGAATAATAGCCTCCACTTTCAGTATGACCCTTAACTCATCTATAATACTGTCCATGATTTGTTTATACATTGTCAATAAAGAGCAAATATAACAATTATTTGAACACGACTAATAGAAAAAAAATTGTATAGGGGCCAGTAAAAATTTACTTCGGGCAAGTAGAATTCAGATCCACTTGCCCGACCGGGCAAGTGAAAAAAAAACTTAGCGTTGAGCCCTGCATTATCTTTGATGGTCTCTGTTAGGGTTGTCACAATGTTAGAATTTCAAACTCGATATCCATATCAAATGACTGATTGAATATTAAGAGGCTTTTTCTTGAATGGGTTATAAGCAAGAATAAAAAACAACTATTATACAAACTATGTTCAGTTGTCAGAACATACTGCTAAATGTAGCTACATCTGTTCACAAAGGGGCCTAAGACCCCGTTTCCACTTGGCATTAACATCTGACTTTTGTAATCGGATCACATGAATAAAGCTTTAACTACAGGTGAAAACACTCTCAAGACGCATTGAGATCGGATCACAAAAACCACATTCGGAGGTGGTTTACGTCCGTTGTGACCGTTGTGTCTGCATTCATTTGGTAGTGGAAACACCAATGTGACTCTTGTCCACTTTAGGGACCTCCTACTCAACTGCTGCCCCCTGCCTGAGCGGAAATACGTTAAAAGTGCATCACTGGCGTTCATGCAACTTTTATCGAAGCTTCATGAACGTTAGTTGCATCCACCAGTATTGCAAATGACAAGCTTTCTGTCCTCTGGTTTCATTTCACTGCGTAAATCTGAAAACACGGAGAGCTGCAAGGCAACGACTTCCTGTTCTTATCCGCTTAAAAATAAAAGTCAACTAGCGTTTGGCTAGTAACAGGCTTTTAATGTGAAGGCGCACAGGAAATATTCTGTTCTCACGTAAAGTAACTTAACTGCATAAAGCCGTGTACTGGTGGTGGTGACAAGAGTGTAGCAGACGTTAGAAAAGCCGCCCGGCAAACACACATCTTTCACCAGCCAAAGTGGCGTAATAACTTACTCGCCTAAGAGTTTTTACTTTTATATACTATCTATGATATTTTCCGCATTTGGCGAGTGTTAATGTAGAGCCCTCTAAGCAGTGTTGTGCATCGCTCCTCCTTGTCTAAATGAGACAGTAGCCTATCTCTTCAACCTAGACTTGTAATTATCTTCGCATGTAATGCATTTTAATAGCAAATGCGACTAAAACTGTGGCACTGTACAGCCCTGTATGTTTACTTGTTTGAACCCCACCGGTTAAAAACAGCAATGCAAACGGAAATGATGTGCGTGTTGATTTAAATACAGCGCGGGTAAATGGAATCCGATCACAAGTGGACAAAGAAGTCACATTTGAAAATACAAGTGGGAACACACAGACTGAGAGCTGTCCACTTGTAACCAGATTCAAAAAGTCAGATGTTAATCCCAGGTGGAAACAGGGTCTAAGACTATTTAGGTGGCTTCACTGCCCTGAAGATTCAGCTACAACCTTGTTTATGTCCTGCTTCACACTCTTGGACAATAGATGCCAGTATACATGTTTAAGTTGTTTGCAATCATAGAAGAAGAAACATAACTCCTTAGTATGAAAAGTTTTCATACTAACATAATTGTGTTATCCTCTTTACGTATACAGTCACTGGTTATCCTGTTAAATTAACACGGTCTATTACCGTTACAGGCGGGCAGGACTAATGTTAGCTGCCTAACTCCTACATTAATGTTAGTAGTTTTATTATTAGCTTGCGTGTTGTGGCTATCCGCTTGAACATTCACTCTAAATGTAACATAAAGACCAGCGTGTAGGTCTTTCATGTTAGGTTTTATGCTGGCTACACCAGTTAACTGTTGCTAAGTGTTGTGATGAGGTTAGTTGCTGGTGTGGGGACAGGCTATGTGCCTGTCTGTCTGCAGCGGTGCTGTGTGAAGTTGTTTGTCAGCTGGAGGAGGAGAAGACAGCCCTGTTGCGATCGATACAATTAGTATTTAATCTGATACTCATTTTTAATATCTATTAGTATCTGAGTATCGATTTTATTGACAACCCTAGTCTCTGTACTTGAACAACTTGGAGGCACTTTACAAGGTAACGATAACGGCACAAACGCAAATGTATTTTTAGGTTTATGGCCTATCATTTATCACACATTTATTACACAGACAGACAGACAGACAGACAGACAGACAGACAGACAGACAGACAGACAGACAGACAGACAGACAGAGCAGCTGATTAGATGGGCCGATCAGAGGAGACGGAACGCTTGGAGATCCATGCGCGCATTTATAAACCGCAAATCGCAACCTTTTGCGCGGAACCATGCACATGTAGCACATGTTACGGACGAAACGGTTGTTCGGTAGTCAAGGCGGGGGACTGCCGTTGTCCGCCTAAGCCATAGGGGCGACTGTGGCTCAGTTGGCAGAGCGGGTCGGCTGATAATCAAAGGGTTGGAGGTTCGATCCCTGCCCTGCCACCTGTGTCACAGTTGTTGTGTCCTTGGGCAAGACACTTCACCCACCTTGCCTCGTGTGAATGTCGATAGTTAGTCTGCTATCGGTGTAGGAATGTGTGTGTGAATGGTAACGTGGGAATGGGAACAGGTCTCCCTTGCAAAAGAGTCTTCGGTCTCAATGGGATATACCTGTATAAATAAAGGTTAAAAAAATAAATAAAAAAATAAAAAAAAATAAAGCACTGCGGGAACCCCTGCATGGCTGAGACACACATTTTTGCAGATAAGACTACAGGAAAGACAAAAAATTGCACACTGTTATAAAGTCTATACCGTCACGCGTGAGCTGTAATAAATCATGGCAGAACTGAAACAGCCTCATGGCCGACATGAAAACAACTGTTCAGAACCTCAGTTTGTCTATGGGTCCGGCTAAGTGTCTGACCCAAACACAGCTGCCGTGAGAAAACATGACAAGCATTGAAAGAGCCTGGGTCAGCATGGCTTTGTAAAGTTCACAGGCCCCAGTCCCTCCATCTTCACAGGACTAAAACTAACTGAACCCAGGGCCGGACCTACAGCTGGGTGGAACAACAAGCTTCATCTGGTCTATGTCCAAACATTGCAACAGCAGGGAGAAACCAGAGTCCATGTGAAACTGCTGCAGTGAAAATAAGCAAGAGAGTGATACCTATTGCTCCCACCAGCTGATACAAACATACTAGGCTGGGAATGGCTTGCATTATTGTCTTTCCAGGGCAGGCCCCCCAACACTTTCCCAGGCTGCATAGTGTCAGGGTGCTAAAATAATTAGCCATAGACTCAATAGTCAATCAATCAACAACCATTGTACTACAAGGACTGCAGCTAACAATGACTCATATGACAGACATACAAGCAACTTTAGAAGATTTGTGAGATTCACCAATTCTCCTGTATTCTACTCTTGCGAACAAAATAAAGTGGTTTACCCCGTCAAACAAATGTACTGAGTCCGACTCTGTCCCGGATGAGTTGATTAATAATGAATCAGATTTGCAGTATGAAGCATAAAGTAAATTCAAATAGAACCAGTTACAGTGGCAGTCCTGCTATAGTAGCTATGTGTGTTTTCCTGCAGGAATAGACACAGACACTTTGTTGTCCTTTTTAACTTCAAAGTGACTCCACTTCTTTTTAAACCACTTAATGAAGTGAAAGTACTGTGATTTGCCCAAATTCTAGACTGATGACAATCACATTGCAAGGCACCTTATGCCTCGTTTCCACCGAGTAGAGCGGGTCGGGTCGGAGTGGTTTGTTCCGGTTATTTTGGCTTTCCATTTGCCAAAAGTTGGGTAGGGTAGGGATATAAGCATGCCTAACCGCTCTAAGCCGCTCCTATTTTCGGTACTCCTCCGTTGGGGTACCAGCCGCCTGAAAGTGTGCCGAAAAGGTGGAGCTATACACTGCCGACCGTTGATTGGTCGAAAGAATCATTTCCGCTTTGTGAAGTCACCTCGGCAAGAGTGAAGAGAGTCTTGTGTTTTGGCGAAAATGTGAGCGCAGCACTGTTTATTGTGTGGTGTTTTTCCTCGTCATTAAAGTAATCAATGGGCTTCACTGTGTCCCACTGCTATGATGTCACGTAGCTGCCGTAGCCAGCACTGTTCGCTCACTGTCTCTATCAGTTGCACCGAGCCATCTCTGTGCGTTTACCGGTGAAATACGCTCACAACAATAATAAAGTAATAAATAAATAATATTTATTTAGTAATAAATAAAGAAGTGGCTGGTTTGACCAAGCAAAAACGAGAGACCGCTGGCTTGACCACAGTTGTTCCACAGCCGGCGGTTGTTCCAGGCGGTGGAAACGCCACCGAGATTCATAAAAGTGAGCTGTCCCACTCTGAGCCGCTCCAACCCGACCCGCTCTACTCGGTGGAAACGAGGCATTAGACCTCCATGTTCCCAGCAGCACTTTGTTTAATCTGTCCCTGTTCCAATGAGAACCAAAAAAGTTGACAAAATATATTCTGAAAAGTACCAGCTCTGGCTATCTGCTATTTTGACTTGTTTCCTTATTTATGATTAGTGCTCGAGCTCTGTGACAGTGTTATCCTAGAGTTTCTCTTCTGACACCAAACTGAAACCTTTTGCAATATCTGATTCTGTTTTGACCTCATGCATTTCAGCAACAAGGAAGTGCTCCAACTCCTCTACGCCAGAAGTGGGAGTGTGTCGTGCTGTGTCGGCTGTTTGTTAGCCCAATTGTGCCTGAACTTGAGCAAATATCTGACTTGTTTTGTGAAGGAACGCACACTGTGTTTTTGGTACAACAAAGCTGTCTGATTGTGGCTCTTCATCCAAAAAGAGTCACAATTTGGTTATTAGTTAAACCACTAAGTCCAGTTTCCCATATGGGCTTCTTACTTTCTCACAGGCAGATAAAGCTAAAGATATGTATGGTGTATTTCATAGCCGGGTGAAAAGAAGTGTTTTACTTAAGATTCCAAACCAACAAAGGAAAAATCATCTGGTTTAGTGTCGGAATCAGTGAAAAAGTTCCACAATAAGCATGAAGCTACTTCTACGACACAAAGTAAGCTAACCGATCGTTTGCCAAAGATAGACAATCTTTGGTATGATGTCAGCTACGGTGCGGGTCACAAAAGTATTCCTAGTGAGCAGCAGCTCCTTGTCTTTCTGCAAGACTTTTCTTTTTCTGTCATAGATGAATCTTTGTCTTAATAGACACAATGCTGCTTTACAGGTCTGAGCACACAGCAGCACTGGTGGAAACTTCAAGCCGCAGCAGCCTTGGTTCATGGGACGTTAGTTTGCTGATGGTAGCGTGTCTCAGTTAGAGTGATGAATGGAGTCACTGACAGTAAAATAAGGGCGAATCAACAGTTCTCTGTTTTTTGCCAAGTCAGCAGATACCGAGAAGTGGCTCTAAAACAACACGACAGTTGAATGCTACTATGTATTCAGCATCAGTTTCATATCAAGTTATGCAGGATAATTCTGGTTCTCCCCTTGGGGTCAATAAAGTTATCTTATTACTGACTCATTTTATTCCATATTTTTTTCGAAGATTATACTTAACAGACTTTCATGTAAAATCAAAGTCAAATGCAAGCATTTATTTTATTGTTACATTTAAACCATAGGGTCAGTGGTGGGAAAGGAGGTTACATGCTGTAGGTAAGGTTTGTGAATTTTTGTGCAAATCAAACATTCATGTGAGAATTGGTGTCCCGATGTGTGACTGCCACTCAGTAAACTGTAGGGATGCGTCACGTACATCCCTATGCACGTAAACACGGGCATCATAAAGTTGACTGTTTAGTGCTTGTTTCAGGATACGTGTTTTCAAATGCAGGCCGTGTCTCAGCCTGAATAATTTATTGAGGTAATCAGTGCAGTCTGAGGCTTGTAGGCTAATGTTATCGGTCGCTATCATTTCATTTATCAAGAGAGCCAGACTGGCTGCACGTGGCGAGACAAAATACACTCGAAAATTCCTGGAGAGTTTGGGAGTATACAGAATGAAGCCGGTAGTCTCTGGCCGATCAGTGGCCAGGGGCCTCATTTTTAAAGCTTTGAGTGGGATTCACATGGAAGCTGGCGTACGGAAAAAATGTAGGATGTACGCGTGAACAAAAATATTCAGATTCATAAAACAGTGCGCACTCACGTCCTACGCCTGTTTCCCTTTATGAATCACAATCAACTCTAAATGTGGCGCAGCCTTTGCGGGCTTCACGTACCGCCCATATTTACCCATACATAGTCATTGACACGCCCGGATTAATATAATTTACTGAGGGCATGAAGGCGGTAGTGGCAATCGCCGACTGAAAGGGAAATGGAAAAAAATAGACTCCACATGGTGTGGATCACTGCGGTCACGGGGAAGTACCTGTTGGAGAAGTGGCGACCAGGGAAAATATATGCAGCCTGTGGCGATCTCTGTGAACGCTGTGGCGGAAATAATGCACTCCTGTCTGCCTGACTGAGGCATCGAGAACAGCGTCAGTGTAAAACTAATAGGCTGTATTCCATCTCAATATAATCAGAATGAATTCAATAACATGCAGATAGGTTATTGTTTAATAACTGCAGAGCATATTCGAACGTTGTATTTTTTGCACTCATATCTCCGTTTGTAGGCTATTTAAGATCCTAATTATTTTTTTTCCCAATATTTGATAGATCTACATGGGTTATAATAGGCCTATCTGGATTCATTTTACACAAACACATTCTTTCTCGCACTTCATACATGTGCCGACGGAGTCGCCGTTTCTCCTTTCTCCACTTTCTGTGCGTACGCATGGGTCAGAGCTTGCGTGGAGGACCGCACATCTTCCCGTCAAGTTTGTTTTTTATAAATATCAATATTTACTTAGAAAGTAGCGTGCGCCCTCTTTTGGGCGTAGGCCACGTTTATAAATCAGGCCCCTGGAGTCTGCGACGTCACCTTTTAGCATCGGCTCAGCTCGCTTGGAACCTCGAGCAAGGCGATACCAAAAAAGCAGCCGCTAACAGGTACCATGTTTTTGCGGTGGAAACGCCAAAAATGCGAGTTGAGTCGAGGCGAGTTGAGCTGATACCACGTAGTGGAAAAGCTATTCCCTCTTGATCTCTACAGCCATTACTATGCCATTGTCTTTATTCAGGTATCACTCATGGTCATATAGCTGTAGTTTCAACAGAAGCTAAACTGAAGGGCGTTTTCACACCTAAAAGTCTGAACCAAGGTTGATGTTTTTGTTCCACTGTATAGATTTGATCGGTTACAACTGGTTTCACATTGCGGTTCTGCATGCGCAATGAAGAACTTTCCTGCAGCGCTTTATAGTAAGGCACACAACACAGTCGCATGCCTCTAAATGCAGACCGGACCGAGACCAGCTTTTGTCAACCAAGTTCCAAATGTTTGGAATATCCAGAAAGTCTTCTGAAGAAAATATGATGCATCATTTTATTCACTACCATCTTTTTTCTACCACAGCCAAGCGTATAACTTTTTTTGCGATATTTCATACTTTTTCCAGGCGTTTTAACTCTAGTTTATATAGCTTGAAACAAGAAATACACGTATGAGGTAAGGTGAATGTACCTATGCTACATTATCCCCCCTTATTAGTAAACTGCACTTGCATCAACCCTAGGGTCGAAGTTTAACTTTGAAATTTGACTTCAACACACGATGGATAAATGGAATGTTGAACTGGAGTTGAGAACAAAACCTCAGCGAGCCTGTGACTATTTACACCTAGCAGTGGCTTTTTTGTTTTGCCCAGTGAATATGATACAGCATAATGAACATCTGAACAGTGATACATGGTTTATGTCATGATCGTGTGATATTTGCTAGCCTGAACCTGTTGTAGAGTCAGGGCAGCAAAACATGCAAAACTGGTTGTATCCTCTACATTTCACTGCCTTATTTCTAGGATCCTTGACAAAGGGACAGGCCTTATCAAGCTGGTAGGAAGTATTGGGTCTTGAAATGCACACTTCAAAAGAAGCATCCCTGTCTTTATCTGTGTGTTTTAGCCCAGTTGTTGTTAGTTCTTGGTACTGCTGCCTTCAGCAGAATACAGTCATGGAAAACAGCTGCTGATTCTGCTATCTTACTATCTGATGTGAGAGGGGT
Source organism: Hyperoplus immaculatus (assembly GCA_949357725.1). Classification (NCBI taxonomy): domain Eukaryota; kingdom Metazoa; phylum Chordata; class Actinopteri; order Uranoscopiformes; family Ammodytidae; genus Hyperoplus; species Hyperoplus immaculatus. The sequence continues at coordinate 27,250,130 of OX442359.1, forward strand.
AAACCATAGTAATGAGGGAGATGTGGAAGACAGAAAGGTTAGAGGGAGGGACAGTGAATGAAGATGTCCAGATGTAGACAGACATACAGAGGCCGGTGGAGAAAATGTCCATAGAAGGAGGAATAACCGGAGACTGGAGAGTGGGATTAAAAGAGAAGAGCAGAGAATCTGACATTTCTAAAGGCTTTGCTGTACTAATCCTCATACAGGCTCCAATTAAATCTCTTTACTGGAGCAAAGGGAAACATATGGAGAAAATAGTAACACGCTGACGGATTGAGAAAGAGAGGAAGTGTTAAACAGGTTCAGAAGGATGTGAAACACCAGGATTGAGTGTTGATGGCACTGACTAGCTACCACTCAGACTGGTATTAGAGGATCACAAGCTTCCACATCTACGTGCATAGATAATAGGGGTGTAACAATACACATATTCGTACCGAACTGTACAGGCCATACCGTACTGTACCGTACTGCAATACGTAATTATGGCGTGAATAGCGTCAAGATGGCGTAAATATGTCTAACGTACAGGCTTGTTTTGATTGTGGTGCGTAACTTGCACTTTTATGTATTTTATTTATTGGAGACCTTGTTTCCAGCAGTATTTTATTTTCTATACTGAATAGGCTGCAGTTGTAGTTAGTGCTGCCTGCAGTTTTTTTTGCATTTATTTTTCTCTTAACTGAGAACCGTACTGTACAGAACCGAACCGTGACTTCAAAACCAAGGTACGAACCGAACCGGGACTTTTGTGTACCGTAATACCCCTAATAGATAACATATACAATACTGTAGATTTTTTTTTTTTTTTTTTTAAGAAAACGCCACTGGAGGCTAATATGAAGAAAGACTCTTTGCTTAGCTTCAGAAGAAAATACTGATGATTATGATGAGCAATGCATAAAACGTAGAGAAGATCACACCATCCAATGCCACGTTCTTGGTCTTAGACTAAGTCACATTCTTAAAGGTGCTGTGTATAATAAAAAAGTTCCAGATCGAAACGCTCCCTTGCTCAGGGGTTGACACTAAGGTTTCAAAAGCACTTACCCATGGGGCAAGTACATTATCTGCATTTGACCCATTGACTTTTAGGAGCAGTGTGAGGCCACAGTGGTAGAAGTATTCCTATCGGGCAAACATACAAGTGTTTGGTGTGAGGGAGGCAGCAGCACCTCGGAGGAGAATGCACAGTCCATACATAAAGGTGGAACAAGTACAGCACTTACACATCAATGCTAACCACTCCAAAGAAGAGTCATGAATTAACTTAGCTGAAAGCAATGAGAACAATATTCAATAATTGATAGATTTGCAATTAGCACAGTTATATTTTGACATTTCACTGGCCTGAGAATTTTTGAGTGGTAACCCATCGGAGTAATGTTAATGATACGGCTCTTCTCTTCCTTTCACTAAATAGCTTTTACTCCATGTGATTGCACCACATCGAATGTGTGTGCACATGTTGGAAAGGGATTGTTTTTAATATGAAGTTGAAAAAAGATTTCAATCCATAGAAAATGAATCCACTTTGTTGATCAGGTAAAACATATAATATTTTACTGCTTCTCATGTGTGAGGAGGATATGCTGCTCTTCTCTTTGTGTAAAAGTAAATAGTTTTTGGTTTGTTTTTCTGACAATACAAGCTATCTGAGGGGGCGCCCTTAGCTCAGTTGGTAGGGCGTCACACAAACCAAAACACAGGTTTAGAATGTGCAGTCATGATGCATTCTAGATATTTCTAATACACCTAAAATTAGGCTTGCAGTTTCAGTCTATTTGATATTAATATATATATATATATATTTTACCTGTAAGACACGATAATCAGTTAAAATCCCCCCGGTTTAAGACAATTGGCCAGTCAAAGGGTAATACTGAGAGAAGGCGCTGGCTCAGCTTTTTAGTTTGCGTCATGTGCGCGTCACACAACATGACATCACTGTGACATCATCTCCCAGACCCTGCGTTGTGAGGATTTGTTGGGGGCACGCGACATGTTTTCTGCTGTAATGCCACTGTAGCCACCTAGACACCTATAGACACACCCTGCGTTCCGAATCGCATACTTTCCACTATATAGTATTTAGGATTTCCCGATTCTTGTGGCCAGATTTAGGATGGTTAGAAGTACCCAGATGTCTACTACATTCGGCCAAGATTTTTAGTGTTGAAAACAGGATCCTATTTTGGCGAATCTGACCCATAATCCAGTGCGCACGTGAAGTGATGTCACATCAACGGAGCCTCCATATGAAAACAAACGGGGATGCGACGGATATAAAAGCAAGAGGCAAGATCAAGGCGCAATGTTATGATGAAATAAATAAGTAAAAGTATCTCCCAATTGTAGCATACTGCATCCTAACTAGATTATTTTTATCTTCCGAAGTAGTATGTAGAATAGAAAAAATAAGGAGTATGCGATTCGGAACGCAGGGACAGCTTGGCCTTCGTGTCCTCTTTGCAACACATTCACCAGGCACTCTGTATATGAGTTGTGTGATCCGCCACTAACACAAATAGGGAAAAAACCTGGAGATGTGAGGTTTCTACAGTACACTGACACCAACATAATCCAGTTCTTATGACTCATCTAATCCTAAAAGTGACAGTTTGGTGTCAAGATGTGAAGCATTTGTCTCCTGGTCGCCAGTGTAAAAGAGGGGGGAGAGAGAGAGGGGGAAAGGAATGTATGAAAGAGATTTGGCAAGGGAGAAAGGCTGCTACAGAGATGACTGAGACATGATTAAGACTAATATTAGAATGTTTGTAAATCGAAAAAGGGAATAAAACGGAATGAAAGAAATCCTAGGGAATGGGGTCGAGGCAAACATTAGAACGATAACGAGGTTAGCAAAAAGTACGACAGTACGTACACACACACACACACACACACACACACACACACACACACACACACACACACACACACACACACACACACACACACACACACACACACACACACACACACACACACACACACACACCAAACCTTTTTTTTGAGAAATAAAGTGAGTCTCTAGTTTGTACACTAGCTTGAGTTTTTTTTTGCCTTATGGTAAATGGTGCTTGTGTCCACATTAGTGTAATAAGTACATAGTAGTGACATAATGAAGACTTGTGACTGATCAGCTGGTTGCTCTTGGTATTGCCCTGGCTGCCTCTGCGTGCATCATAATCTCTGCATCATGTCTTGGTGTTTAGATAGCAGTAAACATGGACAATACTAACTTCACTGAAAGGCCAACAGCAACTTGACCAATGGGGAAACCATTCCTGAAGACCATCTCTCCATGTTGGTTTAGTTTCCGCTTTGTAAGATCTACTTATTCAACCTTTTATTACTACGGCCATGTTTAGCTACTTTTCTTTCTATGCAAACTTTGAACAGATCTGCTTCACATTTAGATGGAGATCTGGCTTGATTTGTAAAGGCCAGCAAGAGACTTTGACCAGGGAGGGAAGAGGAGAAGGACAGAAGTAGGCTAATCTGTGAGGATAAGCAGAGCTGCCCTTCTACCTGTTGAGCTGCGTGTGTTTTGTTTTGGAAACTTGCACATTGGCACATGCTGAGCCAGTCATACTGGCCACACACACGCACACACACGCACACGCACACACACACACACACATTCTAGGGGCTTCAGGGGGAGTGTGGGAAAGCACGTTTTGCAGTTATCATCCAAATGTGTCTGCATGTGTATTTTTGTCTGTGTGTTTTGTGGTGTGTTGACCTGACATCAGTTTGGCAACCAAAGCACTCCGTCACCATAAATAATCGTCACTTTAAAGAGGTGTGTGTGTTAGATATTATGGTCAATTTAACATAGAGCCAAATGCATCCAATCATTGGTCATTACTCGTATAGCATCAAAACCAGCTTTGGGGCTTCAAGGTCATTGGGACTCACTCGCTGTAGACAAATCCAACTAAATGGATCCCTATAGTAAGTAAAGAGCTGTGCTATCGCTACATATCTGATACCGAAGAGCAGAGAGAGGTCAACTTCAAAACAGTCCCTGCGTTCCAATCCCCATACTTCTAATTTAGTATGCCAGAAAAAGATTAAGGATGTCCCAATACATGCACGTCAATTGAAGTGTGCTGAAAATACATACATTCTCCACTAACTCCAATAGCATTTTGGAGTATTCGTCTTTATTCTTGACATTTCTCGACATAATGAAAAGAAAATCTTCCTCATCTGTTTTTTTTTCTCTCCTTTGGCCCTAAAACTCTTCTGTACTTTAGTATGTAGTGTAGTAAAAAGAAAGAGTATGTGATTTGGAACGCAGGGAGTGTGTAAATCCACTGACTCTGAGCAGCCATAATCAGAAGCCGTGATGTAAACGCCTGTGTTTTGCTATAGGACAGGATGACATCATAAGTAAACTTGCTGACGTGTTGCCTGTCTCCTGCACTTCTGTGTCTGACTGGTTCACCTCTGATTGTATGTTTTACAACCTGGTTATTTAAAGAGTAATCTGACTAAAGGCTCACTAGTCTAGGTTGACGCGCAATCCTTTTTTTGCCCTTCTCTAAGTTGCTTTAAAAGGTAAGAGCTGTGGATATTATTTTAGGGCGCACACACACAAAGTTTGCCTGTTCCGTGCTCCAGCACGATTGCCCCCCCCTCCCCACTCCCTCGCTGGCCTGTGCTCACACTGCTCCTGGCCTGGGCACGATTGCTCCTTCCTTACGTCACCGTGCGCGTTTGGGATTTGGAGTGTCTAGTCTTCTTGTAGGCTATACGACTGTTTGTGAATATTTTCATCCGGACAAATTTGTGTGAAAAAATTGTGCATGTTTAGTTCTTCACCAACTGATTCAGACCAGAGGAAACGATAGGTGTGAAAGAGAACTGAACCTGGTGAAAAACCAAACACTGTATCATTCTCCCATCTGGTGCCAGAAGCGGATTATCTGGCGTGAAACCGCCCTAATATGGTCCTCCTGTTTGCCTTTCAACGAATAGCTGATTGTAATTTCTGGTGTTTGAGGCATCTGAATGTAAAACTTAAACAGCATACACTTAAGGACGGGGGGTCTTCCTACTGCTTTGATAGTATGTCTTCCCTGTGTTTTGCTGTTGTTGTCTCCATGGTTAACAGAGGCAGCTGTGGTGAAACAGGTACTTTGTGCCGGGCTGTGTGGGGCTATAGCCTGACCTTGACTTGCTCTGCTGTTTGCTGCAGGAGCCAGTTCTGCTCTCTCTCTCTCTCTCTCTCTCTCTCTGACCGACTGACTGGCACACAGTGAAGCCATTGTGGTCCTGTTGCATTCTGAAACACTGTGTAACCCCTTGAGCCACGGCACATGAAAGAAGGCCACTGTCCTGCTGTAGTTTACTGAGAGTGAATGACTGTGGTCTCCTCTGCCTCTCTATACACTGCAGATTCACTAGCTCAGAGCAATGAAGGACTGGCTGCAGCATCAGCACTGCATTGTTAATGGAGACAGAGAGAAACCCTGCGTTCCAAATCACATACCTTTTCTTTTTATTACACTACATACTAAAGTACAGAAGAGTTTTAGGGCCACATGAGAGAAAAAAAAATCTGATGAGGAAGATGTTTTTTTTCATTATGTCAAGAATAAAGACGAATACTCCAATATGCAATTAGAGTTAGTGGGGCATTTATGTATTTTCAGCACACTACAATTGACGTGCATGTATTGGGACATCCTTAATCTTTTTCTGGCATACTAAATAGTAGGGAAGTATGGGGATTGGATCGCAGGGGAAGAAAGGCAAACTACTAGCTAAAAATGCATGAGTGGAAGGTCCACAAGGTATAGCTATACATATATATATATATATATATATATACACACACACACACACACACACACACACACACACACACACACACACACACACACACACACACACACACACACACATACATTTTTTTTTTTTTTTTTGAATCTGCAGTCCAATACACAGTCAAGTTTAATCTAATTGCTTCAGCTTTTAAGATCAGTTCAGCAAAGACTCTTTTGCAAGGGAGACCTGTTTTCCTTTCCCACGTTACCATTCACACACACATTCATACACCGATAGCAGGCTAACTATCGACATTCACACGAGGCAAGGTGGGTGAAGTGTCTTGCCCAAGAACACAACAACTATGACACAGGTGGCAGGGCGGGTATCGAACCTCCAACCTTTTGATCATCGGCCGACCCGCTCTACCAACTGAGCCACAGTCGCCCCCAATGCCAAGTGTATAAAGTGTGAAGTGGCCTTGTATTTGGCCTGTTCCATTTCTTAACTGGTAGTCTAAACACTTCTGCAAAAGTATTCAAAAACAAGTCTGTCTGCTGGCCTGTATTATTCGTTACAATATTGTTATGAAAGTGACATTGACATTGTGCTCAGGTTATTAGTCTGTAATTTTCAATAATTTTTGAAACATAATTTGCTTTGAAATTGCGCAAACTGCAACTCCCTGTGACAACTTCATCAAGTCCATTCCACAGCTTAATACCATTTACAGAAATCGAAAAGGATTTAAGTGTGGTCCGTATATTTTTCTCAGTGAATTTATCTTTTCTTCTTAAATCATGCGAAACTTCTCTGTCTTCAAACATTACTTGTAAACTGTTAGGAAGGCTTTTTTTTGAAGCCTTGTAAATAATTTGTACTGTGTGGTAATTTACCACATCACGTAATTTGAGAATTCTACCTTCAATAAAAAAGTTATTAGTGTGTGCCCTGTAATTGGCTTGGTAAATAATTCGTATTGCTTTCTTTTGAAGAATCTCCAACGGGTGCAATGTACCTTTGTAAGTGTTTCCCCATATTTCAGCACAGTAATGCAGATGTGGGGAAACTAAACTCCAGTATAATACAAGTAAGGCCTTTTGATTGAAACAATGTTGTGCTTTCCAAAGTATAGAAATACTCCTGGCTATTTTGCCCCTGAGATGGCTAACTTGTGGTTTCCAGCTTAATTTATCGTCAATTATTACCCCTAGGACTTTGTGTTACTTGACCCTTTGAATTTCTATCCCATTTACCTTGATTTTTACAGCGACATCTGATGCTCTCCTGCCAAACATCATGAATTTAGTTTTTTCTCGATTTGGTGATAACTTATTTCGGTTTAACCACCCATGTAACTTAGTCAATTCAATGTTTACGATCTCAACCATATTATTCAGATCTTTCCCCGAATAGAGGATGTTTGTGTCGTCAGCAAATAAAATTAACCTTAAGACTTTTGACACTTTACATGTGTCATTTATATAAAGCAGGAATAATTTTGGCCCCAAGATTGACCCCTGAGGAACCCCACAAACAATATCTAAGCATGTCGATGTGAACTCCCCTAATTTCACAAATTGTTTCCTGTCATGTAAATAACTTCTGACCCAGTCATGTGCCAAACCTCGAATGCCATAATTCTCCAGTTTATTATGAAGGATGTCATGATTAATAGTGTCGAATGCTTTTTTGAGGTCTAAGAAAATTCCTATAGAGTACAATTTGTGATCAATAGCATTACTAATAATTTCTACCGATTCAGCCAAGGCCAGTGCGGTGGAATGATTCTTTCTAAAGCCGAATTGACTGTCATACAGAAGTTGATGTTTAGTAATGAATTAATCAAGTCTATTGCCTTATATAACTTTTCCAGAATTTTAGAAAATTGTGTTAAAAGTGAGACTGGTCTATAATTAGTAAATGAATGTTCATCACCATTCTTATGTAATGGTATAACCTTAGCTACTTTCATGTTAGAAGGAAAAATTCCTGTTTGAAAAGATAGGTTAAAGAGGTGTGTTAGGGGTTTAATAATACTTTCTTGCACTGATTTGATTACTTTCATGTGAAACCCAAGCGCGTCTCTAGAGGTCTTTGTTTTCATTCCGAGCAATATCTCCCTTATCTCGTTGGCCTCGACTGGCTTTAAAAACATGGAGTGTTGAAGAGACGCTTCCTTCTTCCTAAAGTCCCCTACACTCTTCCCACAGATCCCTTTTGCTAAATTAGGTCCAATATTAACAAAAAATTAATTTAGTTTATTTACCGCAGTGTTCATGCATTCAAACTTAACGTTATTTTCATGGAAATACTGAGGATAATTATGTAATCTGCTGTCATTTCTTAACACTGTATTTACTATGTCCCACAATTTTTTGGGGTGATTTGCATTTGTTTCTAACAACTTACCATAGTATTTCTTTTTACAGTCTCTGAGAATGCTATTTAGCTTGTTACGATAGATTTTATATTTTAACTCCGCCTTTGGTGTCCTTGCTTTTATGAATCTTTTGTACAATGTATTTTTCTTTTTGCAAGCATTTATCAAGGATTTAGTTAGCCACTGTTTATCATGTCTTTGCTTTAAGGCCCTTTTTTTAGTGGACAATTTTTTTCATACAGCCTTTGAAATATCTGCAGGAATAAATCAAAACTTGCATTAACATCCTTCCCCTTGTATACAGAGTCCCAATTTTGCGTCAATAAGTCATTTTTCAGTGCTTCTATCCTCTCATCAGTTTCCAACCTTACAAATATATCTTTGTTTGATCTCTGCTGCAACTTTTGTTTCCAATCGTATATAGCAAATACAGGTAAATGGTCGCTTATGTCATTAATCAGGAGTCCACTTTCTATTTCATCCCCCATAACATTCGTAAATATGTTATCTATTAACGTTGCACTATTTACTGTAATCCTGCTTGGCCTTGTAATTAAGGGCTGAATACCCATAACATGCAATGTATTTACAAATTCTTCAGTCAGTGAATTAGTAGTATTTAGTAAATAAATCAATGTTTGTATCCCCATAGATAAATATCTTATTTTGATTTGACTAAGAAAATAATTCTCCCACGTATTCTATAAAGTCTTCCATTTTTGAATCGGGTGTTCTGTACACACAGCTGATAATTAAACATTTATCTTTCATTAGAATTTCAATAGTCACACATTCCAATAGGTTATCAATTGCAGTGCACATGCTATTTACGATTTCAAACCTTATATTTTCATCCACAAAAAGGGCCACTCCTCCCCCTCTCTTGTTCATTCTGTTGACACAAACCAGTTTATATCCCTTTAATTGGAAGTCCATGCCTTTGCCTTCATTAATCCATGTTTCGGCAATGATGTTAAATGGGTTGGAGAATTTCTGTAGATATTCCTTAATCTGTGAAAAATTTGCGTAGAGACTTCTGCTATTAAAATGAATGATGGACAATTTCCCATTTGAATGAAAGCGTCTTATGAATTGATCCTCAGTATGGTAATGACAGTCTCTTTTCCCGATATTGTAGAAATGATTGTCTGGGTCAATTATTTCATTTGGGTCCGAAAATGTGGGTTCCACATAATGATTAGCTAATAACTCCAGCCTTTCATGATCATTTATCCAATCAGTTGTGTTACTCATCCTCGCTGCTTGAGTCGTTCAGGTCCTCTTCCCTCCGGAATTGAACCAGATCTTCCTCGGTTCTGATTTGCACAATTTTAGCTTCTTCAGGTGTAGCTCCATTTATTTTGATGAAGATTCTTCCATCTCTCGTCCAAGTTTGTTGGACCTGTCCACATTTTTTTAATCCTTTTGCTTGATAGGCCAGATAAGCGTTTCTCTTGGTTAGATTTTCGCTCATTCCAATTTGTTCGCCTTTAAGCTTCCTGCCTTGACTGAGCAGATTTATCTTATGCTTTCTACTCACAAATTTCAGAATGACAGCACGCTTTTTGGCGAATTTTCCCTTCGGGAGAAGAAAACAGGAATCCACGTTCTCCAGATCCAGACTAATGCCTTTGCTTCTCAGGAACATTTCAACCTGGTTTTCCACCGACACATTCCCTGTATCGCCCTCTTCTTCTCCACTCACGGCAGTTGCATACGACCTTGGTTTAATAACCATACCAGTCAGTATCACATCTCTGTTTTTTGCTTGTTGATCCTGTTCATCAATTTTATCTCCTAGCTCTTTCAAGAGCTGATCTTTCTTCACATTGACGGCATGAAGTTCCTTCAATTCGATCATCAGTGGCTTCAGACCAGCAGCAATTTTCTCTTTGATTTTAACATCAAAACGCCCCATCCATTCTTCCATAATTCCAGCCAGCTCAGCCTTCCGCAGTGCTCGCTCATTCTCCCTCTCACTTTTTATTTCTCTCTTCAACTCTGCCAACATTCCTTTCCTCAAGTCTGCCAACTGTTTTTTCATTTCTTTGGCAAAGCCTTTGTCCTCTTCCTTATCAGTGTTTTTTCCTTTTTTGGACATCTCCAGAGATTTTCAGAATCTGAATTCTCCGCTGCTCTCAGTAAATAGCTGTTCACCCTCGACAAGCCGGAACTGAACTGAACTGGATGCCTTTGTATTAAAGAATCAGGTTTAGTTTGCTAAGTACATTTGTCCAACGTTGGGTCAAATAAGGCAAATAACTTCTGCAGCTTAGACTCCAAACACACAGGCAGGTCCATCAGAAAAATCTGTTAGGGGAATGACTCCCTTTTTAGAATAGAATTGTTGGCTCGTTAATGTGAAATTCAACATCCACATGCTAAATTCCATGAAAAATTGCATTTTGCATAATAGGTGACCTTTTAAACAAAAAAAATAACAAATAGCTCAATTATGTGTCATAGTTTAGCCAGCATTTAACAATCAGCTGGCTATACACAGTACCACTAAATACAACTTTTTCTATAGTGTATGTGTTTTTAGTATTTTATAAGAGTGAGTGATCCTCTATCACAGTAGATAACATTAGTAGTAATTGTATATGGTAATATCAATAGAGTGATATGTTATATTTTGTGGGTTGGATGCGTTGAAAAAACGCAGATATTTTCGCTGCTTATCAGACGGTTGTGTGTGTGTATTTGTGTCGGCAGTGTAGCCTCGCTCTTAATATTTATATATTTTTTTTTAACTGGGCCGCCCTCCCCCAAGACAATGATAGGGGAAACACTGCTTTGGATAGCACAGATATTATATAAGCTGTTTAGAGAAGCAAGCTGTTTGACTGGTTAACCCCGGTTCAGGCTCTGCATCCACACTCCTCCACCCTGTTAGGCTGTACATGAAAAACACACTGCTGCTTCTGCCTCTCATTTTCTTACATTTATGTTGCCGCTGATCCGCGTCCTCTTAAAAAAAAATCATCTTAAATGTAGTGGTGTGTAAGTACACGACTGGAGCTTGTGTAAGTACACGACGAGCTTGACAGTTCATGGTTTGTTATGACAAAACATGAATCCAATGGACTCTGTAAGGGTACATTGATGGTAATTGTAAAATAATAACCCATCTCTCTCTTTGTGTCTGCAGGCTTTCAAAGAGATGCTGTATGCTGCTCAGGACCAGGCCCCGTCTATTGAAGGTAACACACACACACACACACACACACACACACACACACACACACGTATATACACATACACCACAAACCACCAAGAAGAAGGCCTGCTCCATTATTAGGTTACTGATGGCCTCTGAGTACTTAATGCTAGGAGTGTAGAGCTGCTGTTGGGGTTGGACACAGGATGTTGCAGTGGAGAAGCAAATGAGAGGCAGGAAGCTTAATGTATGTGAACTAAATATAGATGTGCGTTCTTCTAATGACTGTGCTGTGATTTAGCAGCAGCCCATGTTTCTACCTAACACTTTACTTCACATGGCCAACCTGCATCTAGCTCGTATTACTGATACAGGTCATTTGCAGCTGTTATCAGCTTAACTTGTAGATCTGCCAGCAGCCTTTCCATCTGATGACAGTGTTTTCCGTAAGCGCCAGCCAAATGTCCGTATATGAAAGCATTTCCAGCCGGCTACTCTTCCATCTCACCTCCAAAAAAAATAAAAATAAAAATTCTCTTTCCACTTGCGTCTGTCGCATAACCGTTAAACTGCGTTCACGTGTTATACTGTTTAACTTAGAGAGTTCAAGATCTTAGCTGTCCCCCGCCCCCACCCTCGCGTCTCTGAAGGATCTGCCTGCTCCATCCTGCGCTGTGTGTGTGTGTGTCTCAGCATGCAAGAAAATAATATAGAAAGATTACAACTTTGTGGATATTTGCATAATATTCTATTTTATATTAACATTTATATGGAAAATCCATGTGTCTTTCTTCAATAGCTTCTAATTGATCCGAACCAGTCTCCAAATTATTCCAAAATTAATTAGGTCTACTACACAGGAAAAATCCTCAGATTTAGCCTCTTAATTTTCCTCTCAAAGTGCACCAGATTCATGCATTTCACTTTAAACAGGTAAAAAAATATCTCCCAGGGTGGCATACCCCCAGACCCCCCTTTTCACACAGCTGGACATTGGAGGCATTAGTGGATAACACTGCTCAAAGCATGTGTTGTTGTTGTTGTTGTTGTTGTTGTTGTTGTTGTTGTTGTTGTTGTTGTGTGTGTGTGCTCATGAGAGGGTCATCATTACACTCACTGACCCGCTTACACACAGACAAGGATGTGCAGTGCCAGTTTTGCAGCTGAACTTGTCTGCAGCTATTGTTTGTCAATCCCAGTATGTTTTAAAGCCTGAGATTGAATGAAGAATGATCCTCATCAAAGCAGCACAGTATTAAAGGTGCTGTAAGTGGAATGGTTCTTTTAGCTAACTTCCTGTCAGTTACTGCAGTTAGCAGTCCCCTCGCTCGTCCCTACGTCACCACATTAATGCACTGCGGTTGCACACGTTGGTGCAAAGAGCAGTGCTCTGTCAAGTGCTTCTAGTATCACTCCACTTCAATGGATTTGATACTCCCGCTGGCCGTCCGCATTATGTGCATATTGTAGTAATGTAGGGCGGTCCCCGACTCAATATTCTCAGTTGAATCAGATCTGTCTGTTCAATACAAAGATTAGCTTATTCCAGATGGTATTTGTCAATCACAAAAGTGCATTGAAGATAGAAGATAAAAAAATGCAATCCTGGTTGGATATCTTTGAAAACTCTCCCTGCGTTCCAATACCCATACTATCTACTATTTAGTATGGTAGAAAATCCTATTTGGGCGATTCTGACCCACAATCCACCGGACAGTGACGTCACGTCGATGGAGCCTCCATATGAAAGCAAACGGGGAAGAGACGGATATAAAAGCAAGAGGCAAGATCAAGGAAATATATAAGTAAAAGTATGTGGAACGCAGGGACAGTTTTGCCTGTAGGCCTATTCGTTACGGGTGAAACAGAGGTTTTGGTAACTGCTGGTGTTATGATTTTCTGCACCATGAACCCAAGATGGCGACTTTTATTTATTCGTTTATTTTCGTCTGTTTGCTACTATTAGGATTAATTGTTTCCAAGGTGACCTAGCTTTACTGCAACATTAGTATGCAGCATGGAGGAGAATCAATATATCGAACACAAACACATGAATCCACTTTGGATTTTGCTTTGGCCAGTTCCAGTTTGGTTTTCATTTTGCAGCTCGCTCAAGAACATGCTCAATATCAGGGTCAAAATCAGCTATTCTATTGCATGGACTGCCATTTGTATGCATAGATATTTGGCCCTGTAGTAATTAATGGCATATATTTTTGGCATGGCTCAGCAGACTCATTTGCGTCCCGTGTCTCCAACATTCTTCCTATATGAAGCCGGTTGTGTGTTCTATACATGAGGCTACAGTCACATGTTACTTTACTGTGACTCCCAGCTCCTTCCTCTTATGACCAATGATTCAATCTACCAGACTGTCTGTGTCCGCGCTCACTGTCGTCGTCTTACATTTTTTCTGTTGATTTTTTCAAGTTATTTTCAGAAGTTTTCCGTGTCTCGTCTTACGTCGCCTAGACGGCAATAACGTTTGGAAAATGATTGTGATAAATAAGGTAGTCTACTCTACTGCTCTGCTATAGAAAATAACTTTTCTTTTTCCGAAACCCTATAACTTTATTTTCAAAGCTGTGCCAGTGTATCTTTTCAGTTAGTCTAAAATACTCTTTGAGTTTCCTGCCTAAAGGTGTATTTTGGTGAAACTTCTAGATTGCAAACTAGTTACTATAGATTACTAGGCATCATCCACCACTGCCTCAAGTCTTTCCACAATATCAAGTTATGAGGTGAAGATGTGTTTAGTTATTTATTATTTAGTACTTCTTCTTCTTGGTCTTCCAACAGGTGCATTTGTCCTTTCTGTGCTACTGTAGAAACATGGCTTATGTAGATATAAAAGGCTAATTTTGAGGTCAGAAAAAAAACATTTTCAGGTGATTGTACACTGATTTAAAAATATGTTATGAATATTAGATTCTACTTCTACTAGGTTCGTTCCGAAATACTCCAATTCCCCTTTACACACCTAACTGTCAAATAATCCTGAGTGAATTTAGATCCCTTCAGCAGCCATCATTCATCAATCCAAATTATTTGCGAACAATGTAAAAAAAAATCTGTAATTTACGTCAGCACTGACTTTGTGAAAAAGTTTCAATGTAAATATTAATAATCAAACAGACTGCTTGAAGAGGCGAAGGGATTTTTTAAATGCAGGCAGAGTCGGATTTTAGTGACACGGAAACAAGCTTGTTGTATCAATTCCACTATTGATCTATAGTTCCATGTATCCCTCCACCTTGTACCATGGCCTCTAATGATCTCTGCTCTAGCTCACTGATACTGGGTCTCTCTCTCTCTCTCCTTCCCCCATGGGACCAACTTTATCAGCTGCTCTGTTCCACACTGTTATGCAACATCAGTTTGTAGCTTCAGTGTTGTAAGCGAGCGCTTGCAAAACAATAAAAGACAGATTGACCACAGAAATACAGTTGTATTGAGAAAATATTGGCTGCTATACTCAGAGAAAATGGGCCAATGCAACATAAAAAATTTGATTTTGTGCAGGCTGTTCCGGTCAGGCTGATGATAACATGTGCCAACAGTGTGAAGTACACTATGCTGACTTATAGTATATAAGAGAAGCTAATAAATGATCGTGTGCTAGCATGAATTAGAAGTCATTTCCAGCAGTGAGTCAACCCTGTCTCTCCATTAGCCTGTAATGAGTGTGGAGGTGGGACTGCCCTCATGTGTTAGCAGGAGCGTACCGTGGGGTTTCAGTCAGGGCCTTCAGTAGTGAACTCCAACCCCCCCCCCCTCCAAACACTGAGAAACGCACACGTCAGGTGCCGATACAGCCAACACAGCCACATACAAAATATAGGCTAAAATCACAGTATAGCCTACACACTAATGCATAACATGAAGCGCTTGACTGTTGATCTTCAATAACCACAGAGCAGCGCACTGCACACACCACTGTTGTTTATCCCACACCAGATAGACTACTGCACCATCACCATCAGATATTTCATATCTGATGGTGATATGAAATATCTGAAATATCTGATGGTGATCGTGTTATGCTATGTTTGCAAACGCATAACATAACATGACACAACACAAGCATCCAGTTATTGTAATAGGGTTCACCGGATGCTTGCGCAACTTCAATGGATTTAATTTAGTATAGTGACAATATTTCCAGTGCACCGCATTCGCTTCAATAACAAAAATGAAACATGCAAGAAGGGTCTTTTATGCCAAATATTTTACAACAGCCAATCCAACCAGCATATTAAGAAGAAGTGTAGTTGAGAGTTGGTTCCCATATTATGCTTAGAAAGCGGCATCAACAATGAAAAACCGCATCACCTACTGCCCAAGTCCCAGCAATATAGGCTACAACGACCGTAACAAACAAACAAAATGGTTTTAAAACCCCACAAAAAACGTTATCTCTTCACAGATAAACACAGCCAAAAGTAACACTCACCCATCACTTGTAGAGGAAACCCATCCTCGGATCCTATAAGCCATTAAGGCTGTTAAAATCCGTGATGTGCCATGTTCCTTCACAGGTTTAAAAAGCAGACACGGCCAGCAACATACCGGTAACTTGTTCCGCTCGGTGCTAGCGGTTAGCCAGTCATAGCGTCGTAGTTATAGTCAGTGAAGTGCCGCAAAAAAACGTTGTCAGCCCATCCAGCTTATGTGTAGTATTCCTGTCCAAACTATATCTAAACTATGCTAAACGATCACCTTTAAAAAGCCACGCTAGATCGGCAGCGGGGGCAGTAGGTTGTGTGAAAGCGATGGCCATAGTAGTTCACTCACATCACAATGCTAATAGCCCGCCGAAGTTTCAAACTTCGCTGATGACATCACGGGGGACTAGCGCCTGAGATATCGCTGGGCCCTGGGGGCGGGCTGTCACTACATATCAGAATCTGATTGGCTGATGAGACATGGCAGTCAAATTTATTATCCAATAGGAGACGGCAGCTTCAATGAAAGGCCAGCAATACTTCTAGTGCAGGTCCTGCTGCTCCACATAGCTGTGATGCGTTTGATGGGATATGCCTGGGAAATCCAGCTCAGCCTCACAAAAAATAACTATATTCCAAAAAAATTGTAATTATTATTGTAACATACTGACATTTTTTTATTAAATTCAGACACATTTAAACACAAATTAATATAATTTTAAACAACAAAAAAATATATATTATTTGGATTTTGACAGGGCCAGCAGAGAAGGCCCTGCTGGCCCTGACGGCCCACCACTGTGTGTTAGTAGATCATCGTTTTAGTTTTAGAAACTCTCATTTTAAGAATAAGAATAAAGGTATTGCCTCATTATTTAGCACTGACGACTATTTGCACTGATTCATTGTGTTGCTTCCATTTTTATCCTTTGCTCAAATACAGAATGTTGTTGGAGCTGCGGTGGCTCAGGAGATTGGCCATTTGTGGTGATCTAGGATTAGCAGTTTGGTTCCATTTCAGCTCATTTAAAGTTTGATTTATTTCACAATATGTAAAAATGCCATCTTGTCAAAACAGATTTTATAAAATGTCTATCAAAGTCAAGGTATTAAGGGAGTGCACTTATACACGTGTAACCGGTTAGCAAATCATAACCGCTTAGGAAAAATACAATACATGAAGACCTTTTATTTTTATTTCTTAAATAATGTTTTGAAAATGGTTTGAATATGTTCTGGAGACACACATTCATTTATTTAACATAAATAATAATAACACACAACCTATTTGGGGATGATAAAAGCTAGTCTGCAGAATCTGTCTGTACCTCTGTCTGTGTGTGTGTGTGTGTGTGTGTGAGTGTGTGTCTGGACGACGACAATGACGTCACGGTTAACCATGTACACGAAAGAAATTCCGTCATGTAGCCGTTAAGACATTTTTGTAAACTTTAACACCCCTACAATGTATTGCTATCTGTATTGGTATGGAACACCAGGGCTAAGTTGTTGCTAACTCTCAGGCTAATATCCATATGACTGTATTGAGCTGCAGGCTCTGCTTGGCCCTCCAGGAGCTGTTGCAGTTATTTGTTAGCACCTACTGAACATTCAGCAACATGTTACTGCTAACCACCTGATGTCCAGCTCTACTGCCCGCCCTGAAAACACACACACACACACACACACACACACACACACACACACACACACACACACACACACACACACACACACACACACACACACACACACACACACACCCCATCTCTCTCTCCTTCTGTACAGACTGCCATACACTTTACATGTTAAGACTAGTATTATGCTGACTGAAGCCAAAGTGTGCAACAACTGTTTTTGCTTGCCAGCTCTTTCTCATCTGCATGTCTCCAGTGTTGATCCCTCTCACCAGACACACACATGATGTTAAGGTTCTCAGTAGAACAATGCTGGCTCAAATCAAATGAACCCACACAGAGAACTCTTGACTGCTTCTGTATTTTAGATCTGTGGAAGTCAATGCTATATACTTAAAGGGTAGGCGTGTGAAGGAACTCATTTATCTGTACATTGTTGTATTGTGCCTTTTGATTTTAGTTGCATTGCTGTAGTGGTTAGTTAAATAAGTTGGTGGGTTAAATTCCTGGTACAATAAGGAGAAAATGCGATATGATGAATCTGTGGAATCATTAATCTCTTTCATCTATCTATCTATCTATCTATCTATCTATCTATCTATCTATCTATCTATCTATCTATCTATCTATCTATCTATCTATCTATCTATCTATCTATCTATCTATCTATCTATCTATCGAAATAATGGATCATGCAGCGTATAATGGTGTCTTGTAAGCCCTTGTAGGCTGGGGCATGCTAATGCATTGAACAAATTCTTTTTTTTTTGTGTTAAGAATTGGGTTGCTGCTGTTGCTGAAAGAATAGAGCTCAATAATAACCTGTTAGAGAGACACACCTGTCATAATGATGATAATAATAATCAGGATGACAGGAGGCCTAGACACACAGAGAAAAGAGCAGAATAAGGCCAAAAAGGGATAAGGAGATTACTGTAGTCTGTCGCCGGTGTGTGTGTGTGCAGTGTTTAGAGGAGGGAGAAACTGCTATGGAGGTAATCTGGTGTCTTGACTAAAAGCAGCCAGTCTGAAAGCCAGTGAGTCAAAGTCTGACTCCAAACCACCTGCTCACTCTGCTGTTTGTTGACCTGACAGTGGGGAACATGTTTCCACTTGGACACATTACATGACATGTCAAAAATCTAATCAAATCAGTTTTACTTGTATAGCCCAATATCACAAATAGACATTTGCCTCAGTGGGCTTTACATTCCATACAGTACAACACCCTGCCCTTACACCCTTAGCTCGGCTGAGAAAAAAACTCCAGTAAAAAACCCTTTATCGGGATTAAAAAAATTGAGAAACCTCAGGGAGAATTGACAGAGTAAGGGATCCCTCGCTTCTAATACGCCACTATCTATCTGTCTATCTATCTGTCTATCTATCTGTCTATCTATCTATCTGTCTATCTATCTATCTATCTATCTATCTATCTATCTATCTATCTATCTATCTATCTATCTATCTATCTATCTATCTATCTATCTATCTATCTATCTATCTATCTATCTATCTATCTATCTATCTATCTATCTATCTATCTATCTATCTATCTATCTATCTATCTATCTATCTATCTATCTAAAGTTCAGCACAATGAGTAGCAGAGTGAGATGTGAAATCAGGGGACTACAGATGAAAAATAGCCTTTTGGCTAATTCTGGCATTTTTTACCCATGTATGATCATGTGTTTTATTAATTTGCACTGTCCCCTTCTTAAATCAACTGAATTGAAAATAACAGAGATGGCAGGGCTCTGACTCTATCTGGGAAAGAATGAAATATAACAAAAGATCTCAACATTCCTCTCCGAAACGAGAGGCATTCAACCCGCTTTCTCCTCACTCAATAACTCAACAAGGTTCATTTAGTCTAACTTGGTAAATGAACTTGTATGTTCATGTCAACAGACTAGTATTCATTTGTTTGTACCTTGACATGTTTGGACTACTTCCTGCAGTCTTCTTCAGAAGCGTCAGCTGTTACAGAGACACGCGTCGTGTCAGCTGATGTTATAGACAACCAGCGCTCACACGTGCACTGAAAGAGAAAGCGGAGCAGGAGAAAAATCTAAAACTAACTGCAAGAGGGAGAACCACATCGTGAACTGGGAAGGGGCAAAGGTCATAAGGACAGGGAGCAACAAGTTCCAACGTTGGATCAGGGAGGCAGTGGAGATCAGGAAACGGGCCCAGGGGACAGTAAACGTGGGGGCATACATGCTCTCCCACACCTGGGATGCTGTTCTCCATAGAACCGACGGACAGCAGAGGACCAGCCAGAGTCCTGCCTCTTCTGGCGGGACAGCTGGTTGTCTATAACATCAGCTGACACAACGCGTGTCTCAGTAACAGCTGACACTTCTGAAGAAGACTGCAGGAAGTAGTCCAAACATGTCAAGGTACAAAAAACAAATGAATACTAGTCTGTTTACATGAACATAATACTACACATAATGTCTCCTCACTCGTTTTGAACCTTATGAACTCAAACATTGATCCTTTGCAATTTTATCATTTGGATCTCTGCAGATATGGATACTTTCTTTCTTGAATATCACTACTGTAATAGTATCTTGCTGCTGTTGGAATTATGTGTAAGGTAACCTGAGGCTGTAGTTAACCACACAACACCACTTTGTATTCAAATTTAAAGAATATTCCAAAAATGCATCAAGTTTAAGTGTATTCCAAAGTAATATATTTAAAGGAATAGTTCAACACTTATGCATGCATTTTTGATTTTTAAATGGACAAAGTATGCTCATCCAGGTTAGCTGAGCTCAATTGCTGGTAGTCAGCAGTGTTTGAGCTAAGCTAACCTGGATCCACTATGTATTCATCGCAAAATCTACACATGCTCTGGCAGGTCAAATTGTTATCGTGTAGTTTAAGTTGTTTTTGTGCTTCATAGTGGAAGCTAATGGAGGGTTAGGGTTGGGGGGTTAGGGTTTGGGAGGCCTCATTACATCCAGACAAAAAAGGAATAACATGTCAGAATCTATCAGCCTTTTCATCTACTCGTTTGACAACTTCACTAGCCCATGTTTTGGGCTCTGTTTACCAATAGGGGCACAGAGAGCGTTCCCTTAACCATAGCAGAAGATTGATGCTGCTGTGTTACATTTCAGTCAAGCTGTCAGTGTGACAGCTGGCGTGCTATGACAGGTCGGGATTCAAAGTGAAGCCTGCAACGTCTACTGGCCAACTCATGGTAAAACATGTCATCAACTCTGACATAGTTGTCAGTTTATTTATTTATTTGTTTGTTTGTTTCAGGACAATGCACATTAATGAACATGTACAGCAGTACACGTAAAAATGCCAGATTGTAGCCGGGGGCTAATTTCCATCTGTAGTCCATTAGGCAGGTTGATGTCACAATAAAAATGACAAAGATATACAATAGAAACATTTGCTTTATACAAATACGGAGACACAGAAATAAATAAAGGTAAAACAGGATAATTCATTACTAGGATCAGTAGGTTAAACAAATACACAATGAATACACAACTAATAAGGTACAGCATACATTTAGAGGTGGGTGCACCTTTGCTTAGTTCTTAGTCATACCTTTACTTGGCTCTTAAAGGTGGCCAGAGTGGGACGTGAAGAAGTGCCTCTCCTTCACCAAATCACTCAATTCACTTACTCTTTGATGATCAAATATTTTATTCTTTTATTGTCTACTGGACAGAAACACACTCAGCATTTTAGTTAAGATCTTATCACACATTATTGGAGTGAAAGTGATTTTAGATCTTTTTTGTCGCCAAAACATAATAAAGTAAATAAAACTGATTTAGCTTCAATAGCTTGAGAACATCTGAGCAAGTAAATTGTGCTGTCTGTATATGTCCTTCTTAACGGTTTATTTGTATGCTTTTGGACAGCTAATTGCTTTGCTGTTGTTGTTCAGCTTATAGACTTTGTCATTCATTGACCTGTATAAGTGTTTGAGAAGATTTTCCACATTTTGACAGGAATAAGACAACTGTAAGCATCTTTTCTGTGTTAAACCTTTAACAGGCATGCAAACTCGTCACCTTTCGGCGAAATTGGCCATTTTGGAAACGAAATTGGCCATCTATGTGATTCGTGGAGATCCGTTGAGAAAATATTTTTTGGAGTGGAAGGGGGGGGGGGTCTGATGGCCAGCAGTGTGTGTGTGGGTGGGTGTGTGGAGCGGAGCATGGACATGAAGTGACCATAGTGACTAAGTATGATTGACGGATGTTAACTCCTATCATATGAGCTTTGACGGTCATTTGGCCAATCAGAAACAGTGTTTGTCATTGAGGGGCGGTGACATCAGTCAGTCAGAGCGTCTGCAGGGAAGAAAATTCTCTCCGAGTCATCGGAGCGTTCAAGTAGCCGCAGTACTATTATTTTACCGTGTTAATGTGCCTACTAGTGTTGCCACCCGTCCCGTTTTTCCCAGAATTGTTCTCTTTTTTCACCAGCTGTCCCGGGAAAAAATAAATCTCTCCCGGGACACAATTTGTCCCGTTTTTTGGGGGGAAATGCTAAAACCTCATTTGATTTCCTTCGTTCAGTAGTTAAGGCCGTTTCACACGGGCCGAGGCGTTTGTTGCGCCAACTAATGCATTCTCAATGGAGAGGCGAGCGGGGCCGGGCAGAGAGAAAGCGCAGCGGGCAGGGGCGGTCTCAACGATCTTGGGGCCCGTTTCAAGACCCAGTGTGGGGCCCCCATAGGGCTGTACGGTATGGCCTAAAATGTATATCACGGTATAATTTGAAGCATTAACGGTATTATATCACGGTATTTTCATTTATCTTTAAATGAATGCTTGTGAAGAGGTAAAATACTTGCTATTACTATAGGCCTATACTCTTGTATTTATAGGACATCTATTGCTTATAAAATAAATACAATTTGTATTAACTAGTAGAGCACAGTAACACAACACAGAATAAATTATCCAAATTGTTCAAGATGTTTTTGACAAATCAAAAAACAAGTGTTACACTTGCCCCCGGTCTCCCATACAGAGGGATTTAAACAACATTAATTGTGCAATGTTCTGCTCTGTGGATGGGTATGGGAGGGAGTCAATATGTTTTTATATGTACAGCACTCTATGCTGACTTTTTGTGTATGAAAATGACTCTATATAGTAAGTTTGATTTGACTATGACTAACTGGGGATGCTGCTGATGCTCTGGTGGCTGCCTTTTCTTTTACAATCGGTTTATGGTTCTATCATCTCTTAACTTTCATTTCAGTTTAAACTCCTTGTGTGGTGCTTATTTTTTATAAAAACTGACATGAAAACCACGCGCGCACAGAACAGTTTCCGCGAGTGGACAAGCTTCATCGCGAGGACGCATTTCTCACCGGGCTGTGAGTGAGGAGCGCAGCCTGGCCCTCTCTAGGCGCGCGCAAGTGTTGTTCAACACTCGCTTACGTTTGTAGTTTGTCAGACTGGTCGCTCTTTATGTCATGACTGGATGAAGCTTTTCCCCTCGCGGATGCAATTCTTTGTACACCGCGAGGAGCATTTCTCAGCGGGCTGTGAGTGACGGGAACGAGCCCGACCGTCTTGAGGCGCGCGTAAACCAGTGTTCAACACGCTCACGGTCGCAGTATGAAAAACTGATCGCTCTTTATAGGTCACAGTGTTTGTTATTGGTCAAGTCAGCGGCCGTGACGTTAGTCAGCCGGAGCGTCTGTTAGGTGAAGTTTCCTTTTCCTTCTCCCTCCCTTCTCCCCTCGCGTGCAAGTTGGTGCAGTAAACTTGTCAAATTTCAGTCAAAATTCATATCATAGCGCAACTTCATACCGGTTTACCTTCTGTACCGTTTATACCGTACACCCCTAGGCCCCCACTTTTTTTTTAATAAATAATGCTTGTGCATGCTCCCCGCGAAAATAGAAAAAAAAGATTGTGGAAACCATTTGGTTCATATGCGGATTATGAGATAACGGGCCCAGAATGGTCCCACTCCTCCCTATCCCTATTCAACAGATAAAGGGTGGATAGCTACTTTTTATGAACAGTATAGAATTTACACATAGAAAGCTTATTACTGTATGTGTGAGGGGGGCCTTCAAGGCCCCTCATGAAGCCCCTAAGACAGAGCTAATAAAGCTTTAGTTTTGCACTTGCTTTTCTATTATTCAGCTACTAGTTGAGGGGCCCATGATGATTTATTTCCTTATTTTAGGCGATTCCTTTTTGGACCCTGTTATTGACATGAGTGACTGAGCTCTTTGACAATGCGACATGTGAAGTTACTATCAGTATTTCTGGCAACCCTAGTGCCTACTCGGTTTATGTGAATCACTTTTTAAATAAATTCACAGAGTTTGCCAACCGTTGTTTTACAGCCATTTGCATTGATTTATGCACATGCTGGTTAACGGCCGCGGTTGGCGGATTGTCACTGCAGATTAACATCTAGATCCCCCTACCGGTGTTTGTTTTCGGACTTCTCACCTTTTTCATGGCTTATGAGTTTGCATGCCTGCTCTAAACAATAAGTCGTAATGAGACACAGCAGCTATTACTGTCAGGGAAAGTTGGACTTACTTGTGACATTCATGGCACGTCATGTGTGGACATCTCTCCACACTGTTCATGTAGCCGTGCTAATGGAATGTAACTTTAGGCAAACAGGGACCATGTGCAAAA
Source organism: Hyperoplus immaculatus (assembly GCA_949357725.1). Lineage (NCBI taxonomy): Eukaryota > Metazoa > Chordata > Actinopteri > Uranoscopiformes > Ammodytidae > Hyperoplus > Hyperoplus immaculatus. Next base: position 27,274,198 of record OX442359.1, read on the forward strand.
GAAAAAAAACACTTTGTTTTAAAGCAAAGAGATACTGTATTTATTGTACCAGCTTTTAGCAAATTGCTATTTCCCACCTGCGATGATCCTGCACGGGTCAAGAACAAACCTGCAATGTGGTAGTGGAATGAACTCCTGTATGTGAAGTGCATAAAAGCCAAATAGAAAATGATCATAAGATAAGGTATGATAGAGAATCCAGGAGGTGTCTCACTGCTCCCTCTGCTGGACAGAGCAGGACAGTACGGCGCATTGCTGCATGAAACTATCCCTGCGTTCCAAATCGCATACTTTCTGCTATTTAGTATGGTAGAAAAAAAGATTTAGGATGTCCCGATTTTTGTGGTCGATTTAGTATGCTTCAAAATACCCGGATGTCCGAGATTTTTAATGTTGAAAACAGCATCCTATTTTTGCGATTCTGACCCACAATCCAGTGCGCACCGGAAGTGACCTCACATCGACGGAGCTTGTATATGAAAACAACCATATGCGACGGATATAAAAGCAAGAGGCAAGATCAAGGCGCAATGTTACGATGAAATAAATAATAAAAGTATGTCCCAATTGTAGCATACTGCATCCTAACTGGATTATTTTGATGGTCAGATGTAGTATGTAGAATAGAAAAATGAAAGATATGGGGGCGCCCTTAGCTCACTTGGTAGGGCGTCCCCCCTCCCTCCCCCCCATGGGCCTCGGCCAGCAGCGGACCCGGGTTCGATTCCAGCCTGCGGTCATTCTCTGCATGTCACTCCCCTCTCTGCCCCATTTCAACTCTGTCTCTACACTATCAATAAAAAAAAATTAAAAAAAAGAAGTATGCGATTTGGAACGCAGGGATGGTCATTTTACATTCTGCCTCAACCCTCCATCCCCACTGTCTGTCTTTGTTTTTCCTTTGCTGCCCTCTCTTTACTTCGTTCAGGTGTATTAAGGTGTTGTATGCAGCGCTGAGAGACAGATGTGTGTGTAGGTTGACTAATCTGACTACTCCTTTCTTCTTGCAGTCACAGATGACGATACAGTCAAGAGATACTATGCCAAGTTTGAGGAGCAGTTCTTCCAGGCATGTGAAAAGGAACTGGCCAAGATCAACACCTTCTACTCTGGTAAGGACTCCAACTCTCCACCACTACACACACGGTAAGGCATTGGGCCGGTATGATATTCTGACAGTATAACTGTACTGTTCTCACTAGATGAACATCCAGCTATCCAGTCAGTGAAACATGAACTTCAATAACTCGAGGAGAACGGGATTCTGTATTGAGTATTTTACTGAAGCTCATAGATTGTAAAACTGTAACACAAGAAGAAAAAGAAATGTTGGCATTAAATAAATAAACATAATTACAGTTCCGAAGAAGTACGTGTACAAAGCATACATCCTACATTAAGTATGAAAAGGACACAAAATGGAGGCTATGCTAACAACAAGTGAACATGCTAACAAATGAACATGAATTAAGAGGCTAGCAAAAAGCCTAATGACGCTAACGGGTAAGCATGAGGTATAACATAGCATGTAGATGTACAAAATAAACATGTTGAGAAATAAACATAATTCTCGCTAAAAGCTGGAAATAAAGGGTTTTCTAGGTCAATATACTTCCAACTTAAACATTTACTTACAGACAATGCGTCTAACAGCTACCAGATCGAAGGATGGCATGAGATTGTGGAGCTGGGAATCAACGCTTGACTGTCACATGTAGACTGACACTTCAAAATGGCTACTTCCTCTTTTATAGCAGGCTGCACTATCATCGAACACCACTAGGGGATTTAACAAACATAAAACCACACAGTGTCCAGAACAATAACCTTAAGCCAAATACCACAGTATCACTGTATTGTGATTACAGCTCTCAAATGTCTTATTTTTTAATCGTCTGGGTAAAAAAATAAACAATACATTTCCATCGTAGAGCCGCCATCACATAGCAGCTGATAGTCTGAGCAGAGAGAAACGCTTGGAGACACATGCACACATTATTTTACCGCAAATCGCGGACTCTCGCGCAGTCATGACCATGCACATCACACATCATGCTTGCTAGTACATTAATTGTGCAGCACCAAAAATAAAAATGTAATTAATCTTATATATATATATATAGAGGGGAGGATGGGGGAATGTGAGACATCGGGTAATGTGACACCCCCTGTATCTAGGACACGGAACACATTTTTGGTCATGTGAGATATATGTTTTCAAGCCCCTCTCATTTCCCCTTGGCCATGAAAGAGAGGACCTCATGGTGATGTTGTAAGCATGTTTTTTTTTCACAAAAATGTTTTTTTTTTGCATGTAAAAGTACATTTTCTTGCTCTCAACTTTATCGATTGTTGTGCCTAATCAAATTGATTCAGGTAGAACAACTTCTATCATACATGATGAACTACCAACATATGAAACCATGTGATGATGATAACTGAAGATTAGCCTGAATTGCTGAGAGAGGTAGTTTTTTCTCAAATTGTGGCAGTGGGGTGAAGTGAGACAAATGCTGTGGGGTAAAGTGAGACAGTGTCTGTGCCCTCTTTTAATGAATCCATCATATTTTAAGCCCAGGACACACCAGTCCGATTTGTTCCGACTACGCAAAAAATGGAGTCGGCCGTTTCAGGAAGCTCCAGTCTTCCCGTCGCGGACAAAGAACACACCGAGCCGACTGCTTATTTTCCGTTCGCTCTGCGCTTGCGCGGGACGTAATATCTCCACAACAGCAGGTGGCGCTAATCTGTATTGTGGCCCGAAAAAATACGAAAGCCAGAAATGATGGGACAGCTCTCTAGAGCATAAACATAGATAGAAATACGTATTTATATTTATGGACCATAAGAGCACAATTTTTAGCAGAGAGTGTCGAGCATGGTGTCGAGCAGTCAACAAGGGTTGATGCATGTGAGTACTCGCAAAACGAAACGAACAAACACATTAAAACGATGGCTAGCTGTTGTTAGCTATTTGTGCTACCCGCCTCACTTCCGGGCTTCACTGATTCGCTAGCCCTCCACCAATCAAATTGCTCCAAATGAAAGACGGTCGGCCGCCGATTGAACATGTTCAATCGGCGGCCGACAGGCTCAAAGCAAGCCCGACGACCTCTACGTCGGCCGACGTCACGGCACACACCAAACAGATTCGTGTCCCGACCCTCTATCGACTCTACGATGGCGATTATCGGGCTGGTGTGTCCTGGCCTTTAGGTAGCAAGGAGACCAGTTTGAAAAGACAAAAGATAATTTGGGCTGGAGGTGGGGGTTGATGGTTGAAGGGGTGTCAGCAAGGGCATGGTTTGGCACGTATGTATGTGGGGGACAGGAGAGTGACCTTTAACATCAATAGACTCTGTAGAAATCTTTATCCAATGAATGATCCCAATAAAACAAATGCAGAAAAAAATACTTAAAAGATAAAGAAAAAGACAGCTGGGTCTAGTCCTGTGTTCTGAGTCCCAGGCTGTTCTAGCTGGTTTTGATTGTCCTTTGCTCTGACCCCCAGACACTAGCTGGCTCTAAGGGTCCTGTGTTCTGACCCCCAGACTGTGTTTTAATCTAACTGGTTCTATCTGTCATTTGAATGTTAATTTTGAATATGAATTATATGTTGTATTTGATCAGAGTTACTTTCAAGTGTTTAGAAAAATGTTTTGCTTAATTGACCAAACCCTATGATTCTGTTACTAGTAAGACATTAGTTTTGTAATATTTGTTTTTCAAGCTAGCTGTCAGGATTCTAACTGTTACAAAATGTGTTGTTATGGTAGTTTCAGAGTGGAAAAAGTAAGTGGATCAGTTTACCCCCTTGAATTTTCTGGTCTGTCTCAGTTTACCCCACAGCTGGGGTAAAGTGAGACACATGACAGCTTTTTTTTAAAACAATCATATTTTCACTGCCCTTTGTCTTGAAAAAATTCTGCTAATGCCCATTTCTAGGAAACATCCTGAATTAATGGGAAATGTGTAAATTTGAGTGATTAATAATTTTAGCTCGCTTAGAGGGGAGCAAATGTAAAAAGTGGCTCAGCCATAAAGCGCTGGGGGAAACACTGATATTGATTTTTCCTACGAAACCTCTAGTTCTTACTATCCTGGCCTGTCTTTCTGTCCTCCAGAGAAGCTAGCTGAGGCCCAGCGGCGCTTTGCCACGCTGCAGAATGAGCTGCAGAGTTCTCTGGACGCGCAGAGGGAGAGCTGGGCCAACGGGCGCGGCCTCCGGAAGAGGAAGACCGTGTTCGCCCTGTCCCAACAGGAGAGGTGTAAACACAGGAACATCAAGGACCTGCAGCTGGCCTTCTCCGAGTTCTACCTCAGCCTTATACTGCTGCAGAACTACCAGGTACTAACCAGCACACACACACCAATGCCTCGTTTCCACTGAGTCTCACGGTTCGGTTGAACAGCGCTGGTCAAGGCAGCTACGTAACTATGATGACATGGTTGCAGCGGGACACAGTGTAGCCCATAGTGTTGTGTTGACACCTCCAGCTGTTATAACATAGAAAAGTGCATAACAGGATATGTTTACGATTACATATGCAAAATCAAGCCACTATTGTCCGCACTTTTCAGTCAGTGTAGAAATGGGTGATACGCAATCAGTAGGTATTTTGTCTTTTTCACTAAACACAGCTGGACTTTTTATCAGCTGCTTTTGCCACTCCCATTTCTCTGTGTCTCTCTCTCGATCCCTCTCGCTCTCTCTCTGAAGTAGCGAATCTTACGTGTAAACCACCTCTCTCTCTCTCTCTCTCTCTCTCTCTCTCTCTCTCTCTCTCTTCCTCTGTGTAGAACCTGAACTTCACAGGTTTCAGGAAGATCCTGAAGAAGCATGATAAGATATTGGAGACGTCTCGGGGGGCCGACTGGAGGGTGGCCCACGTGGAGGTGGCTCCCTTTTACACATGCAAGAAGATCACACAGCTCATCTCTGAGACCGAGGTACACACACACACACACACACACACACACACACACACACACACACACACACACACACCCCTATGCATATTCATTTCAATACACTCACATATGTTTAATTTGCATTGCTCACTCTGTGTCTTCCAGGCGTTGGTCACGACTGAATTGGAAGGTGGTGACAGACAGAGGGCCATGAAGAGGCTGAGGGTACCTCCACTGGGAGCTGCACAGGTCTGACACACACATACACACACACACTCACACTCACACAGTTCCTATCTTCAACACCCTCTGCTGTCACTTGAGCTGCTCCTGTGAAACCTACCCTTGCATTGTCCTTTTATTGCACAAAGTCAAACTTTCACTCACAGAAAGTTCCCGTTTCTAACTGTTTTCAACAGAGTAGCCAGATGTCCCACTTAACTAGGCCATTTTCTAACTGAACCCATTTGTCTTTGTTATTGGCAATAAAGGTTGAGATGCCACGGGTTGCAAAATTTCAAAGTTGGAAACTTTCCATGGGAATTTATGGGAATAAACGGGAATTTACTACATTTAAAGCAAACCAAATGCACTAAATCCTTAACTATGTTATTTTAGTCCTGGCAAACTCTCTAGACAGTAAAAAGCAGTTTTTTCAACTACGTTTTATGATGTTTATGAACATTTAACTTCAAATCAGATTTATTTTAAAGCTTATTGAGACACCCAACTTGATATAATATATTGCTTTTACTAGAGCAGGTTTACAGAGGCTTAAACAGTGATTTTAAATATAGTTGGGGAAAATATATTTTAGCATAATCTTGACCAAAACAACCAGATTTCATGCAAGTACACTTGGCAAGTTGCACATAGCACACATCCTACTGCAGGGGTACTGAGGCCACGCCCCCTACATGCCCTGTGCATTCCTCCATCACATGGTGGGCAATTTACTTAATTTATTGAATGGGTTGGGTCAGACAGTAATATTTTACTCAATATTCATCTTTTTGTTGTTCAGTGAAATTGATTGTTCATAAAATAATCAAAATAAAGTTCTATTTAAAATAAATCTGTTAAAATGTAATGTTTTTTTAATTGCATAAGTTTGCATGGATGCCTGCCTATGACAAAACATAATGTTTACATGTTTAGATAAATGTTTGGATATGAAAAAAAAAATATTTAAATGACCGCCATTTAGTTAATTCCTATAATTCCCAATTTTGAATATTCCCAAAATTCCAGAGCAAAAGTTCCCGTGGAAAGTTTCCGGAAATTTACTTTGCAATTTTTCCCTTTGCAACCCTAGATGCCAATGAATGTTAGCATAGTGTTTGTGTAGTAAATGATAAGCTCAGAGAAGAGTCTTAATGCTATAAGGCAGGGGCGTCAAACTCATTTTGGGCCGGACCAGTAAAATAATGGCAACATAACGTACATATGTCAACTCCAAATCCCTAGCTTTGTTCTTCAGTAATATGCTTTATCACTCAGCCTACATTTGTAACCTACATTATCACGGATCACAAGGGATCTCTGTACCCCCCAGGAAATGTCTTAGTAAAGGTTGCTGCTGGCCATGGGAATAGGAGGTGCGGCGAACATTTTGGGGGTATTTTGCTCAAAGATGCCAATACGCACTAATGAAATAAACAACTGTTTATTTGAATACACAAATACAACAGGCACTGACTTTACAGTTGTCCAATTTTGTTTACTATATGTACAGGGACACATTTTGTGCAAACATGCAGACTGTACAAAATACAATTAAATAAAAGTGCAACTTCTACTGTTTTGATTTATTTTTAAATACAGAGGTTATTGGTTGTTTTGAATATATTTTTTTTCAATTTAGAAAATAAAAATAAAGCAGTTTTGCGCGCACAGAGCCGCAGACACACCGCGCTTGCTAGTACATTAATTGTTCAGCACTAAAAATAAAAATAGTTTTATTTTTATTTTTAGGTTTTTACTTTGCCATAAAGCACTGGAGGAAACATTAATAGCGGTGAAGCAAGATTGCCATTTACCATTTCCCACGTTGCTAAAATGTGCTTTTTTAAATTTAGGCTGCCCCCTAGAGGCTGGAGTGAGCATTTTGGTTATTTCTTTAAAAATTCATAACTCCTCACAGGAATGGGCTAGAGACTTTATTTTTTTTTAAATGCTCAGAAATGTGTGCTCTACAAGTCGCGGGCCGGATTAAATCATCTTGTGCCGTATGTTTGACACCACTGCTATAAGGTGTTCTAGATATATTTGTCTATCGCTATTAACACTGGTATGAATATTACTCTTTTAGTGCTCTTGTGGTCATTAGTTGTGCTGACTGTGTGTGTGTGTGCGTGTGTGTGTCTGCAGCCTGCTCCTGCTTGGACAACCTTCAGAGTGGGGCTGTACTGTGGAGTGTTCCTTGTCTTATTGGTGACTGTGGTCATTACAGGTAACACACACACACACACACACACACACACACACACACACACACACACACACACACACACACACATAAAATCCTCTAAGTAGACATGCGCCATGATTTCTACATCAAAGAATATTGTTAAAGCTATAAGTGTGAAACTTTGAGTCATCTAGTGAGTCAGTCTTTACTTCCTGGAATATGACAGGTCAGGGTGTCTAGGCCAGACATATACTGCTTATATTTTTGCCAAGCATTTGTCACAGCGGAACATACTGTACTTTAGTCTCAGGAAGATGACACTTATTCACTGTGTCAAAATAAGGAATGAGGATTATTCATGTTTTAAAAAAGGACATAGGCTTTTCTAGGTCGTTGCCATGGTGAGGACTGTTTTGTTTCCATTAGGTATAAAGAAGGAACAGGCTTTTAACCTATTACTTTCCATTTGTTTGATCTGTGTAGATAAATACAGGTATCTTTCCTCTACAGTTTACAGCCCGGTCTGGCTTAAAATGCACTCCAAATTAACATCATGATCATGGAAAATCCTGATGTGACTGTGTTTAAATACATTACAATATATAGTAACACTTTACAATAGGGGTACATTAATTAACTGTTAGTTAATGCTAAGTGAATGCTACTAAGGGTTAGTTAATGCTTACTAATGCCTATTAAACATTAAGTTAATGCTTAGTTATTTATGGTTAGTTAATGCTTCATTAACTTATGCTTATTTAAGCATAAACTAATCATAACAGTGAGTTAATGCTTAGTTTATGTGTATTTAGTATTTACTAAGCTTTTTTTAACAGTTAGGTAATGCTTAGTAAATGCTTATTTGGCCTCAATGAAGCATTAACTTACATTTCATTAATATAGCCTTATTGTAAAGTGTTACCCAGACTCATTGTAATTCTGGTGCAGCATAGAAAGATGTTATTTTTCACAGCAGTGCTTGAGTCAAACAGGGTTGTGTATATAATATGGAACAGTCTCCCTCTGTCCACACATCATCCACCAGTTGACCATGTCTGTCTCTGTCCTGTCCCCAGGAGCTGTGAGGACCGACGGCCATGACATCTGGCCTATGATCAGGATCTACAGAGGAGGCTTCCTGTTGATAGAGTTCCTCTTCCTGTTAGGTACACAAACACACGCACGCACGCACACACACACACACACACACACACTTAATTACTATATAGACCTTATTTAAGTGTTGAATAATGTCTCCTTATATCCCCTCACTTTACAACTGATCCAAATGATGACACAACACACATGCAGCCTATGCAGCCTATCTGACTGTCTACTCTATTGCTTTTCTCTTCCAGGCATCAACACATACGGCTGGAGGCAGGCAGGAGTTAACCACGTACTCATATTTGAACTCAACCCCAGGAACAACCTGTCCCACCAACACCTGTTTGAGGTCTGAAAACACACAGACATATACACACACACACACGCACACACACACACACACACACACACACACACACACACACACACACACACACACACACACACACACACACACAAACATAAAGAGAGAGAGAGACACACACACACACACACACACACACTGATTTAACTTTAACTGAATCGCACATGTTGTCCAGCTTCCTCCACCATGAATATGTAGTTTGAGTAAATTGGTGTTGATTGATTAATTGTTTGACAGCTAGGAGGGTACGGATAGGAACACACTCACACACTCCCTCTCTCTCTGTCTCACACACACACACACATACCCATTTATCCCTCTGAGATGAATACAGGGACTGAGCTAGTATGTGCTTGTGTGTGTGTGTGTGTAGATTGCGGGTCTGCTGGGCGTGCTGTGGTGCGTCAGCCTGCTGTCCTGCCTGTTCTTTGACAGCGTGCTGGTGCCCATGCAGGCCAACCCCCTGGCTCTCTACGGACTCTTCTTCCTCTTCCTCATCAACCCCTTCAAGACCTGCTACTACAAGTCCCGCTTCTGGCTGCTCAAACTGCTGGTAACACCACTCACTCAATCACACACAACACATAGCGTAGCATAGCATAGCATAGCATAGCGCCCAGTCAAAGTCCAGACCTAAATACAATTGAGAATATCTGGCAAGACTTGAACATTACTGTTCATAGACGCTTTCCATCCAATCTGACGCTAAATCTGAAGCTCAAGCTATTTTGCAAAGAAGAATGGGCAAAGCTGGTAGAGACATAACCCAGCAGACTTGCAGCTGTAATTTGCAGATAGGTGGCTCTACAAAGTATTTTTAAATCAATCTATTTTTTTTGTATAGAAAAGTGAAAGAAGTTGTTCATTTGTTACAGACAGGTTTTATGATAGAATAAATAAAAACCAACTTATGCCACTTACATCAAGGCTCTACAAAGTATTTCATCAGGTGGGCTGAATACTTTCGCACGCTACACTTTTCAATTTTTATTTATAAAACTAATTTAAAACCATGTTTAATTTTCATTCCACTTCACAATGATGCGCCCCTTTGTGTTGGTCTATCACATGAAATCCCAATTAAATAAATGTACGTGTGTGGTTGTAACATGACAAAATGTGGGAAAGTTCAAGGGGTATGAATACTTTTTGCAAGGCACTGTACATGCAGGACATGCATAAGAATCCAAATTGCGTTCTCCACCCACGGTGCAATAAGAACAATAAAATCCCCCCTCCCTCTCCCTCCCTCATAGTTCCGGGTGGTGACTGCTCCGTTCCATCGCGTGGGCTTTGCAGACTTCTGGCTGGCGGACCAGCTGAACTCCCTGGGCGTGGTTCTGATGGACCTGGAGTACATGATCTGTTTCTACAGCTTCGAGCTGGACTGGACGAACTACGAGGGCCTGATCAGCAGCTCGGGCCGGGACGTGTGTAACTCTTACTCCTACGGGGTGCGCGCCGTCATCCAGTGTCTGCCCGCCTGGTTCCGCTTCGTCCAGTGTCTGAGGCGCTACCGCGACTCCAAACGGGCCTTCCCTCACCTGGCCAACGCCGGGAAATACTCCACCACCTTCTTTGTGGTCATCTTCGCCGCTCTCTACAGCACACACAAAGGTAATACCACTAGGGCTGCAACTAACGATTATTTTGATAATCGATTAATCTGTCAATTATTTTCTCGATTAATCGATTATTAATCGATTAGTGTTTTGGTCCGTAAAATGTCAGAAAATGGTGAAAAATGTTGATAAATTTTCCAAAGCCCAGGTTGACGTCCTCAAATGTATTGTTATGTCCAAAACACACAGATATTTCAGTTTACTGTCATAATAGGATTAAAGAAACCAGAAAATATTCACATTTGAGAAGCTGAAATCAGAAAAATTGGACATTTTTTATTAAAAAAATACTCAAAACGATTAATCGATTATCAAAATAGTTGGCGATTATTTTAATAATCGATTAATAATCGATTCGTCGATTAATCGTTGCAGCTCTAAATACCACACTGGACACAGACTCTTTTTCACATCGTTAACCTCATAGCATAATTGCCTAAATCATATTTACTCTACTCTACTTTTACTCCACATCTATTGTACATCTACTCTACTCTACATCTACTTTTGGTTAGCCTAATAGCATAATTGCCAAAGTCATATTTTAAGGGTTATAGAGTAGGGTAAAGTAGATGTAGAATAGAGTAGAGTAGATATGATTTAGGCAATTTTGCTATGAGACTAACAATATTTGATTATACTATTATATTATACTATTTGATTAAACTATTAATCTATTATTTTAAATTCATATTTTAATGGGAAATCCATGTTTTTACTTCAATAGCTTCCATGCCCACTCTCTCCCAATTAATTCCAGAAATGAGAACTATACAGGACATACTTGTGATTTTTTTCCATGTGCTTTTCTTCAATGGCTTTTTATTTTGTGATTTTCAGTAGACATTATATGAATACCATTTTACAGATATGACAATGTATAAAATCATCACTCATGAGCATATATATATTTAAAGATTCGGGTTCTTAGAAAAGTTGAACTTTTATGTTGGAACTGCTGGATAATTCCTTGAAGTTTACTCTTACAAAGCTGTATGAACTCTGCATATAGGGGACACATATCTACTGTGTTCAGAACATAGAGGGCTGAGCTTACACATACACCATTATTGGAATATCCACTACAGGCCTTAACTGTATATACACTCACCGGCCACTTTATTAGCTACACCTGTTCAATTGCTTATAAAAACAAATAGCTAATCAGCCAATCACATGGCAGAAAATCAATGCATTTAGGCATGTAGACGTGGTCAAGACAACATGCTGAAGTCAAATTGAGCATCAGCAGATCAGCAGTTTCTGAAATTCTCAGACCAGCCCTTCTGGCACCCTCAACATTGCCATGTTCAAAGTCACTTAAAACCCCTTTCTTCCCCATTCTGTTGCTCGGTTTTAACTTCAATAAGTTGTACCGTCCAGTAGGGATGGGCATTTTAAGAAATTCAATTGATCGATCGTCGGGAAAATTAACGAGCAATTATCGATTAATCGTTATCTTTTTTTACATATTAAAAAATGCCAACAGAACATCCAAAATACAGCGTTTTTACCATAGACTGTATACAAGAGGTTTTTACTCAATTACATCTTTATTCCAAGATCTTCTAGGCAAACAAATCTATTAAGACAAGGCAACTTTTTTAAATAAAATAATAATAAAATGCAGCGCTGGTTAAAGCCCGAGGCTATGAGCCAACAAGGAGCCAATGCTACAATACCTTTTAAAGTTTTAACACATATGCGCCTCCTAAGATGCTGCCAAAGACTGCATAAGGGCACGGCACGTTTCTCTGAGTGGTAAAGGACCTAACGTTACTTCAACTAATAAACAAAATGTGCAAATTAGTTCCCTGATGAAGGCGAAGTAGGAAAGCATAGACGCTAAAGTTAGCCGCTAATGCTAGCGGCGCTAACGTTAAACAGAGTCGGATTTAGGCTTCAATGTACAAGTGGTACATAATTCGGTTTGTTTAAGTGTTGTACAAGGTTTCACAATGCTTAATGAACTTAGTTATTTTCAGATCTAAAGCTGTCCGATGCCAAACTTCGCCTTAACTTCTTGCTGTTTAAGTTTTGCCATCTACGGCAGCTCGCAGGCTACTGCCTGAGCCTGTTCTGTTGTCTCCATGGTTGTCTCCTACTACTAGTTAAGTATCTCCCCCTGCTGGTAGGATGTTTAATTGCTGCCCATACAGTCTGGTGCTGCCACATAGTGAAATTCATTGCTGTGCTGCGGGACTCACACTGCGCAACACAACGGCTATTATGATCGATAACAATTTAACGTGATCGACAATATTCTTAACGAGCAATGATCGAGCAATCGATTAATTATGCCCATCCCTACCGTCCAGGTCTACATGCCTAAATGCATTGAGTTTCTGCCATGTGATTGGCTGATTTGTTATATGTCATGTCATACTTCTCCCACCCTTCACATTAAAAGCCTTCAGGAAGCCCAAAGAAACAGAATTAATTTCCTTGCAATGCTGGCCAATAAAATGAAACTCTTGACTTATTTAACACCCCAGTCTGTTGTGCAAAGACTGGGGTGACGCTCAGCATTTGAACACCAACTTTTATATCAGAATCCATGGGACCTTAAAGCTTTTATTCTGTCGATCATGTGCCTGTAATTACATTGCTCACTGCCACCCCACTCCATCTACAGTCAATATTTCAGCTGGTAACTGACCGTTCCCAATCGCATACTTTCTACTATTTAGTATGGTAGAAAAAAGATTTAGATTTTTTTGTCCTGATTCTTGTGGCCAGATTTAGGATGGTTAGAAGTACCCGGATGTCTACTACATCCGGCCAAGATTTTTAGTGTTGAAAACAGCATCCTATTTGAGCGATTCTGACCCATAATCCAGTGCTAACCTGAAGTGGCGTCACATCAACGGAGCCTCCATATGAAAACAAACGGGGATGCGACGGATATAAAAGCAAGAGGCAAGATCAAGGCGCAATGTTATGATGAAATAAATAAGTAAAAGTATGTCCCAATAGTATGCCTACTGCATCCTAAATAGATAATTTTTATCGTCGGATGTAGTATGTAGAATAGAAAAAAGAAAGAGTATGCGATTCGGAACGCAGGGTGAGTTTGTAGAAAGAAATGTAGAGAATCACACTTTGTTTTCATAATACAACTGATCTTCTCCAGTGTTAGATCATTAGCTTGTGTGTGGTCACTGTATGTTGAGTATAATGCAGCTCGTCTTAACAGCAAGGTGATCGACAGGACAATTTCAGATTGTATTATGTTTGTAAGTCTGAGCTGTTGCTTAATCACTTTTTATGAAGAAGTTAAAGGAATGGTTTTGGGATGGTCTTGCCTAAATAGGTTGCCTATGTCCTTAAATGAGGATTTAGTGATTCTAGAGAACGCTTGTTGTCAAAAAAATTTTTTGGTCAAAGTCAGTGAATATCTTTTCACGATCAGCTACCTGTCCGTACTGTGACAGCACAACCTAGGCTCTGCAAACGAGCATGATGCTAGTAGCTACGGTGGGCCCCTTTGTTTACATACAGGTTTACAGAGCCTAAAGTCTGTGTAATCTTATATAATGTTACCGCGCACACACAGTACAGATATATTCACTGATTTTGTCAAAAGTGATTTTTATCCCTTTTTTTTTTTTTTTTACAACAAGCGTCCTCCAGAATGACTCCACCTTTTTTGGTGAAGGAAAACCCTGGTCTCTGGCTTCTAAGAAAACCAACCCTGCGTTCCAATCCCCATACTTCCCTACTATTTAGTATGCCAGAAAAAGATTTAGGATGTCCCAATACATGCACGTCAATTGTAGTATGCTGAAAATACATAAATGCCCCACCAACGCCAATACCATTTTGCAGTATTCATCTTTATTCTTGACATTTCTCGACAAAATGAAGAAAATTTTATTTCAGATTTGTATTTCTCTCATGTGGCCCTAAAACTCTTCTGTACTTTAGTATGTAGTGTAGTAAAAAGACTAAAACTCTTCTGTACTTTAGTATGTAGTGTAGTAAAAAGACTAAAACTCTTCTGTACTTTAGTATGTAGTGTAGTAAAAAGACTAAAACTCTTCTGTACTTTAGTATGTAGTGTAGTAAAAAGACTAAAACTCTTCTGTACTTTAGTATGTAGTGTAGTAAAAAGACTAAAACTCTTCTGTACTTTAGTATGTAGTGTAGTAAAAAGAAATAGTATGTGATTTGGAACGCAGGGCAAATGTATCAAACCTGGTTGATCAACATGTTCCATGTGTTAACCCATACAAACTCCCTCTCTGTCCCCAGCTGAAGCCCACGCAGACGCCCAGATATTCTTCTACCTGTACATCAGCTGTTTGATAGTCAGCTCCTGCTACACACTGATCTGGGATCTGAAGATGGACTGGGGCCTGTTTGACCGCAACGCAGGAGAGAACACCTTCCTGAGGGAGGAGATCGTCTACCCACACAAGGTATATATATCTCCAGCCGGGGAGCAGCCTCTGTGTGTGGGATGCTCTGAGTCTAGTTTGAGGCCGTCAGTAACTGTGTGTCCCCCCCCCCCCTCCAGGCCTACTACTACAGTGCCATAGTGGAGGATGTGGTGATGCGCTTCTCCTGGACCATCACCCTCTCCCTCAGCACGGTGTCGGGGATTCATAGCATCTCTGACATACTGGCCACTGTGCTGGCTCCACTGGAGGTCTTCAGGTAAACACACTGTGACGCTCCTTATCCCTTTCCTTGATGTTCAGCCACACAGCTATGGGCCTTGATCAACAGGGGACAGCAAGAAATAATACATTCAACCAAAGAACACGGGGAATACATAAAGGTTTGGTCAGTTTGGTTTGATTCGGCTTCATTTGTGTTTCCACTGTCAGAAGTTGAAAGGGGTTCCAAAATAAGCGGACTGTTTTGACCTATTTTTTGTCACCCTTTTGTCGGGGTACCGATGACGCTACACACTGTGTCCCGCTGCTATGATGTCACCATAGTTACGTAGCTGTTATGATGTCACCATAGTTACGTAGCTGTTATGATGTCACCATAGTTACGTAGCTGCCGTGGCCAGCGCAGTTCAACAACTCGTAGACCCGTAGACTGCATATATACTCTGCGGCTATCACGGTCCAGCATTAACCCGACTATCATGTATCCATTCATATCTAAGATAATGTATTATTGAATCCGTCTTCCATTTCAGTCATATGATTTGTGACTTGTGATACAGTGTGTTGAGGATGTGGACTATTGTCATTCTTCACTTCTTCTCAGTATGAATAGATGGCTACAGTGTGTGTGTTTCTGGCCTCTCTCCAGGCGCTTTGTGTGGAACTTCTTCCGCCTGGAGAACGAGCACCTGAACAACTGTGGTGAGTTCAGGGCCGTCAGAGACATCAGCGTGGCTCCACTCAACGCTGACGACCAGACACTGCTGGAGCAGATGATGGACCAGGAGGACGGGGTGAGGAACCGCCAGGGCAAGAAAAACTGGAAGAAGAACTACAGCATACGCAGGCCCCGGCTGGCCTCACAGTGAGTCACACTAGACACTACACGCAGACACACACACACACACACACACACACAAACACAAGCACATAGGATGGCTCAACGGGATGGCTGGAAATCTATTGCCTTTGTTACAACTTAGGGGCATAAGGTTTGAGGTCTACCAAAAGATACCATCACTTTGCCTGATGGGAAATGTAGGATGTTGTAGATTGATTCAGCGGAAGGAACTCAAAAGTCCCAATATATCCACTGCTCCCTCGCCCCAACATCATGGAGGGTCTCTTTAAAAGACTAAACGGAAAGCCTGTCTTTTAGATGAATTATTTAGATTTTTTTTTATTGAATATCACAATTTTATCTGTGAGGAAGTGCAACACCAACACAATAGTTTTTCTCTTACTTTGAAGAAACCCCATATCTCTGAGCTATTAGTCCTCACTCTCTGGTATGAATATGCAGTAGTTTGCAGCGGTTTAAGCAAAGCAGCAAGGTGGAATTGGTTTTGCACACACGCACACACACATTATCGCTCGTTTTAATTTACCGCGCAATTAATTGATTTATTGCTTATCGTGACAGGCCCACACACACACACACACACACACGCACACACACAATGTGGTTTTTATCACATATGATGACCTGTGTGAGTGGCATTACTATGCTCATGGTGTAACCCTGTCAGTCAGCCCTGTAAAGCCTCCCTCTCCCCCCCCCCGCCCCCCTCCAGGTCCAGGACCAGGGACACCAAGGTCCTGATCGAGGACACAGACGATGACTCCTGACATCAGGCCACGCCCCTGGCCTGGGTTCAGAATCTATTCAAAGGAGGAGGAAGCTCCACCTCCTAATTGAAGGAATCTACCCGGCCAGTTGGGCGTCAAACCTAGGACGGTTTGAAAACACCCCCATGCTTAACGTTATCCTTTTCCCTCAAAACGCATGAGCCGCTGTTGGGTTCAGAACTGTGTTACAGGGAGGAACTTTGACCTCTCTGACAAAGGGAACCAGCAGCAACATGGCCATCAAAGCTACTACTACTCCTTTACCTTCGATAATAACCAGAGGTGGGCTTATTATGGAGCGGTGGGTTGACAAACTCTCCCCCTTCCATCCACACAGTCACCCAGAGAGGAAGTCTTAAACTGCAGCCATTCCTCAGCCTCGCATGAACAACGCAGCTCAATGGAGATGCTCAAGCCCCATGGCCCTGACAGGCAGTGACCTCGCTCCCTCTCTGCTCTACACAGTGAGAGACACTGCACCTTCAGACCCTACTGCTGTCAAGGACCATAGCTTTCCTCCCAGCCTTTACCCGTTCAGTCTCCACCTCCCAGCATTCAGGTAACACTGTAGCAGCTAGGAATGGAATAACCAACCGCCCATAACGCAAGAACCGCCCATAACATAAAAATGCCAATTACGTAATCATTTTTCAGTTCTTAATTGAATAAGAGTAAGATAAGATAATGTAGTAACTAGCCAATGACATAATAACATTTCTGAACCAACAATGCAAAGCACTTTGAGTCTGAGGAAATAAGTGAAAAGCACTATATAAATAGAGTCAATTGAGGCATTTATATCACTATTTCATTTCGATAGGGCGGGTTTGTGTGGTCAGGTCTATCAGTAGGATAGGCAACAGTAAGGACACGTGTCATGGAAGTATGATACTTAATAGCCAATCAATCAAACCTGTATAAGCATAGAGCACTTTAAACTAATAATAGTGATATTAGTATATCATTACATAATCAGCTCTAGTACACATTTAGAGGATTTGTTCAAACCCGCCCAATAATGTAACAACCAGCCATTACAAATGTCATTACGTTATTGGCAAGTTACTTTGTCATCGGCTTTTACTACATTTAAAATGAAAAATAATTCTGTTAGTGGTTATTATAACATTATCGGCGGGTATTCTATGGTTGCTGCTAAAATGCTAAGACAAAGGCCTTGACTACACGATGAGACCATTCACACCTCAAGTCAACCTGTCATGTGGACCTCGGTATGAAGCTGTCTTTCCAATGCAAAGTCTCATCTGTGCTTTCAGTGACTTTTTTTTTGGCCTTGCGACCTTCTCCTCCTCCCCCTTGGCGTTTTCCACAGGACAACAGACTATATACTGATGAACATTTGGAAACGCCAAGTTCCACTCTTCAACTTAGCCCCTTCAAATCATCACAGAGCTGCCTACCTGCACCTTACACGCTTTAGATACACACACACACACACACACACACACACACACACACACACACACACACACACACACACACAGACACATAAACATGCACTTTGTAGGAAGACTGAATCGGAGAGGGAATGCCTATTGTGTGTGCACGTGCGCAAACACACAGACGTTTTATTGTTCATGGATGTGCAACACTCGACCAATAACCTTTTTGAGACTTTGAAAAGAAAACACACGCACACACATATACACACATTCATAGACTAGCAATTATTTGTAAACCGTGGTTGTAAATATGAGACGGACCAAAGTAGGAGGCGGTTTGGAAATATTACGAAAAATATCTCCATAGAGAGAGAAAAAAACCCAAACTCAGTGCTGAGTTCAGACTGTATGGAACAGCAGCTGGGATGACTTGATCAGCCGTGGAGCTGAGAAGAAACATTTCTCTTTTCTTTCCAGAAAAAAAAAAGATGAAGATAATCTTAACGGCAGTAAATCCCCACTCACCCTCATGGAAAAGATTTCCATCTGGAACTGATAGTTTTTGCTGAATGTATGCCAACTTTATTATCTATGTATTTATGAGTGGGAGTGATGCCTCTAAGCCATCTATCTGTCAATCTGTTTGGACACTTTAAAAAAACGAGTTGACATGGGTCACAAGGATATTTTTTTTAAAATTTTGTCCTCTAAAATGTCCCTGATTCATTCATAATGTTTGTTAGCGTGTGTTAAACTGCTTGATTTGAAATGTGACAATGGTGAAAAGGAATGGGAGGTGTCACCTGTCTTATCACACACTGGTCCAAAGTGTCCCAGTCAAATGGATGGTGTGGTTCAACTTGAATCTGAAAGAAAGTGTCTCTTCAAGCTAGGTTTGGTGTTGAAGGATCCGTATGGGAGTCAATCTGATTGGCTGTTTTATACACTCATGAGATACACTCTGTTATATGTGTAACACAGGTTCCATAAGTGCTTTTAACACTTTAACGGACATGCTTGGTGGAGAGAAAGATGTTTGACTTTGGGGAATTTCATTTTAATGTAGTTTTAGTTTGTAGGTTCAGTATGTTCATGTTCCATTCAACACTGTTTCTCAAACACTGGCTCAATAGTGTTACTCTGTCATCACTGCAACTCAACACTGCAGAAGTAGTATACATCACATTCAAAGACCTACAGCCTTCCTATGATTGGTGGCCTTTTCATAAACAGAGAGTCTTGTGTTTCATTGACGGCAGCTTAAAGAAAAAAGATGAGAAAACTCTTAATGAATAGGTGGATGAACCAGGTGTCTCTGTTATAAAATCTCAGAGCAGCAGAATAGGATTCATTCAACACAACACTTCATTTACCATTGGAGCCATTGCTGTCGGCTTGGCTTGGTAGCTAACTTCAGGTGCTTTTTCACATTCCATATACTTACATGCTCTTTGCTTTTTATTAATACGCCAATCAACACGGCCATGTTAAAAGCTTGTGGATGCAGTTTAGTTTGTCACTGTCTTGAAAATCATTCAGGAAGCTGTGATTTAAAGTGGGGCAGCAGGGATCAATACGTCCGTGGGTTGATATGCACCCACGCAAACCATGCATCAGAGAGCTAGCACCAGGCTGGTCAGCTATACATAGAAGTAGACAAAACAAATAAATTGTGAAAAGATAGTTTATATCTTGACGCGTTGCATTTGACAAGCTTTACGTGCCAAGTTTTTCATCTTGGTCAACCAGAGCTGAGCGAAATCAACTCTTCATTTTAATAATTTGACGGAAAAAAATACAATTTTTTTTAATGCCATCTCACTGCATGCTATCATTAGCGTATCATCAGTTTTCTTATTGATGTTCATACTGTATTTTTTTCGGTTTAGTTTCAATAAAGACGGTCAAATATGGTATATTTCACATGATATACAACGAAGGCCATGAGTTATAGTAAATGTATAATGTCTATGTGATAATATAGTACATAAGAAGCAATATCTGAATGATGCTTTAAAGTGGAAGCTCAGCGCTAACACTGGTGTTTGTTTAGCTACATAATGTAGCATGTGGTTGCTATGATGCTGCTGGGTGGAGGAGGCAGCACGTTTTGCACCGCTCACATGCACCTGTTTGACAGTCAGAATAATCGCCTTGTGATCAAGTACATCAAACATTAAAGAATGTTAAAATTCTCAGCCAGATCATCTGTGCTAGCTGAACAGTTCTACAAAGATTCAAACAAAGCACAGTCACACAGTCAATTTACATTTTGTGGTGCACCACTTTGGACTATTAATACTACTATAATATTTTGCAGCGTGATTACATCTTTAAAATGCGCTCCATCATTCCTGACAGCCTCTTGTACCTGTATAGTTGCATACAGCATTGCCCCTTTTTTTGACTGTGCTAATCTTTTAGCAACCTGGTTAGCTTGACACAGACCAACACTTTTGAGCAAAAATATTTCATAAAAACGTGTGTGTTATTTCTCTGTACTACTCTGTAGTATGATTGGGCCTTTAAGGAGCCACAGTGGATCTAACAGATGTTGTCAAGGAGACAATCAGTTTTCTGGCTTTACAGGAAGTTGCTGAGGCTTCATTATGAGTTCTGTGCCCACCAAAAAATCAAATAAAAGCTTTAATTTTATTAAAGTTTTGAAAATAAGCATAGTACTCCTTGATGGGTTAACGGGCTGTGGGAGGCTTATTGAGATATTCTAGATCCTGTGTGGCATTACTTGATACTGCAGAGATGTTGTCTAGTACAAACACTGAAAGCTGCCAAGTGAGTTGAGGGTAAATATGTGTTACTGTGTATCACTAGAGAATCTATTTTCAGATGTATAACTGGTGAACAGATGGAAGACTTGTGTTGCTCCAGTGGAGTGTTGTTCACACACTCAAAACTAAACACAGGGTTGCACTCTTGTTTTCTAGAGCTTTTATTCCAAGAACATTTCTACACATGCTTTGAAATGAGGGCATTGCCTTCACTGCTTGTAACATTTCAATGCCGGAGACAACAATCATTCTATCCAAAGAGAACACTTCACTTTTCTCATGTTCAAGTGCTGTGCATTTGTTCAGGACTTTTATTTTGTAATTCCTCAGGTTCTCATAGCGAGACACGTTACTTTTTATTGAAATATGATTATTATAAAAGCCATTCCTGTTCTTCAAAAAGTCAGCATATTCCATAGTGACAGTGTAGTGGGAGGTGAGATGTGTATAGACTTGAACTCAGGACACTGTGAGCACGTTTGCACCTTGGCCTTCTAACTTGCTAGTAGCACGCTAGCTCCCTGTCACCTGCCTCTTCTTCTTCTTTCTCTTGACTCATTGTGTATTTGTTTCTTACATAAACGACACCATCTATCTCCACCATATATCTCAAATCTATAATATAAATAAGGTATAGCAAAGAACCTCTAGTAAGTGAAATTCATTTTATTTTGTTGGATCAATGCATAGAATGATCTCCCCATAACTGTACCTTCAACACCACAACCAAGCAATGATGTCGCATGTTTAACTTGTTATGAACCTGAACTCAGCATTTGAACTGTTCAGCTGCAGGCAGGCTGACTAGGTTCCGATTGGTTTGGACCGTGTTGATTTACAGTTTGAAATAGAAAAAATGGTGTCCTTTCACCATTCAAGTGGGTGACTGTTTTTTTTTCCCATTTCATGTGAAGACAACGCTGCTTCTACTGTATGTGAAAATGTTTGATTTGTGACGGACAGGTGAACTCCCGCCCCCCCATGTCATGTCAATCAAATGAAATCCATCTGTAGAGGTTTGGGCTGGGTTTCTATATTCAATTTTGTTTTGTACCACTTGAAATGTAGATCTATAGCGTAGTAGAGTTTCAAAAGTCAGCATCAAATATTTCTGTGGTCTTGTTCACTTATTATCCGTTGAGACCGTTCCTCGTTTCGACCATTGTTTAGCTCATTTTAGACTTTATGTGTAGGCACAGTTATGGAATGCATTTTATATTCAAACAACATGCAGCACTTACACACATGTGGTTTATTTTATTGTTATCTTCACTTTGATCAGATATTTCAAACGATGCTCAGCCCGCCTCCAGACTGGTGGATATGTTATGGACCAAACAGAAGTTCTTTCAGATTGTCCTAGGAATGTTTTTCAACTTAAATCTCAATGTGGTTTTTAAAAAGTCATCAGCTGCTCCACAACAAAGTTACTCAATGGGCCTCATACAACTACCTTTTTGTATTCTTATCCTAAACGTCTTTTCTTAAGCAAAACCCTACTCGCTATGCACTTCGTTCATTTAAAGCTTAGGAAAAGTCATTTGCAATACACTAGATTTTTGATGCCAACTAAAATGCTGAAGTTTTAATGAGCAGCCTACATCTTAACCAACTAATTATCTTTTGTTGAGATAACTTATAATGCCTATGTAATGAAAATGTATCTTTTCATATGTATATATAAAAAAAAGTTGAGTTCTACAAACCAAGAATTTCTAACGATAACAGTTGTGCCAACTCTTATACGTTTAACAACAACAAAACCCAGTTAAACAGTTTTACTGTTAAAACTGAAATCTTAGTTTGAGGGACTCAAAACTGGAAGTTAAATTACATATGATAAATGTAGTCAGTTGAGGTTAGCCTACAAAATCTAGTGAATACAGTTGCCTTGAGAATGGGACTTTTCCTAAAATTTTCTTAGGAACTTTTTACGGTGTAGATGACTAGTACTACAGGTCTTGGCAATGCAATAAGTTCTTTTAAATCCCTTGTACACTTAAAAACCAATGTTTCCATACCAATGATTCTTGTATGAGGCCCAATGTCTTAAATCCATAGAGTTCATAGGTGCACCAGAAACCATAAAGATACTGGGCTGTGTAGACCCAGGTAGGGACCATGTGCAGTTCTGTAGTGGAGCATTTCTGAAGTGTTCCTAAATGTTCAAAACACACAGATGCTGTCCAGTCTTCATGTCCAGGACGTCCCAGTGGCTTCTGTTGTTGCCTAAACCTTTCCCGTAACCCTCTCAAATACTTTGTTTCTAAAGCAAAAATGTTGTGTATTTCAAAAAGTCTGATGATTTGGAATCTATTGGTGTTTGGTAAGCCCACCTGTCCTGTCAGGATGCTTTGCGTGTACTTGATTGGTTTGGTGTTGTATCCAAACCAGTCATCATCCTGCAATACTCACTGAAACTCTGGGCCCCGGGAGCGTGGAGAAGTCGCAGTTGCATATTTTTTGAAGTCATTTGATTCTAATCACTTCATGCTCACTGGCCCAGATGTCTCAGTGTGGAACAAACCCACATTTCGGACTGGATTGAAATTCTTTTGATATTCAATAAAACTGAAGCAGGATTGTAACTAAACTAAAGTGGAGCCAAATGTGTCTCCATGTTCTAGAAAACCAGTGCATTTTGTAGGATTTGAAATAAATTGCAGAGCTTGTTGATCCTCATTCTTCTGTTCTGACCCCCCCTTCCCCTCCCCCCACCAACGTATGACCCAGAGCTGTTAATTCTACAATCCATGAACATGAATATATTGATTAGCAGCCTTGTATAATCGGTTAACTGTGCCGTGGGTGTTGTCTTGTATGTACAGTAGCAGCGTGATGCTACAGAGGTGCCTGGTTCACCAACCCCGCCCCCCCCCCCCTTACAGTTTTTCAGTAAAAATGCGCTGAAGCTCAAGGTGTTTGTGTCTGGGAGTCTTATTTCTCTTCTCAAACTAACCCTGTGTTACAAATCACATACTCTTTCTTTTTACTACACTACATACCAGTGGCGTGCACAGACATTTTGGGGGGCAGGTGCTCAGTGCAAAAAAAAGGGCACAATATATTCTATCGATGAATGACCAAATAATTTTAAGGGTACTTGTACAAAACCCCCCCTGGCCTAATGACTTTTAATACCCGGCCACACATAGAGTGTTTCTCAAAAGGAATTTGGGAGACTGTGTTTGGGACCCTGGACCTTCTAGGGGTATCCGGGGGAATGCTCCCCCGGAAGAAAAATTTTAACCTTTTAAAGTAAAATTCATCAATCAGTTGCACTTTGAGAAGAAAGCTAAGGCTAAATCACCTGTGTCGGGCTATTTAGTACTATTTTCTGGAATAATTTGGAGACACAGAATTACCAAAAAGCAGAAAGAAAAAATGTATGTTTGAAAAAAAACAGTCAGCTTCGGATTTTTTTAAATAATCCCTTATCCCGAATTCTGTCTTTGAAGTCTTCGTTAGGCCCTTGATCTCCGTACTAATAATATCCTATTAAGGTAAATACAAGAGTACTGCAAGTCTTGTAACATAGAAATAACTTATGGTTGGGACAAAATAATATAATTAGCTTATATAGCTTCATGACTGATTTAGTACCACCAACCCACTTTGCGTAGTTAAAATAAAATGTGTGGACAGCTTTTAAGATATTTCAATAACATTTGAGGAACAGTTCAACATTAAAATCTGAGCTTTAAAAGGCCCTGAACAGTTAACATGACTCTGGTCTTGACTCTGACCTTTCGTCTTCATCTTCCTCCTTGCTGCTGGTGGATGCTTTCATCCAGGAGAGCAGAGAGCTGCTCCCCTGGGCTGCCTGCTGTATAGCTCCCTTTCTTTTTCCTTTTTTAACCTCTCCTTTCTAGGCAATATACTGCAATTTGTAAATAAAAAGAGACCAACCATATGAATAAGACTGCTTGGTTACATTACAACAAGGCACAAGGCTACTTTTTCTGCAGGCAATTGGGAATTGCCTGTTTGTCATTTAGCAAATAAATTACTGCAAGTGAAGTGTTAATTATATAGCCTAAAGTAAACCTAAACAACACTAAGTATTCAGCATACTGATCGATTCACATGCTGTACCAATGACAAACTCCGCCGACATTAGTTGTGTTCATCATGTCATATCTATTTTTTTTGGGCTAGCTTGTTAAGCAGGACAGTCGGCTAATTTATGCTCAGCTGTGTGGCGAGGAGGAGGGGGGGCATATTTATTGGGGCATTATTGTCAAAGTTTTTAATCGTTGAGCATTTATAGATGATAATGTCGGCATGGGCCACATACACTGTAAAAAAAAAAAAAAACTTTCAGATTTTTTTTTTTTTTTCAAAAGGGCACTTGATTGGGCCAGGGGAAAAGGGCAGGTGCTTCAGCACCACCTCAGGTCTACCTGTGCACGCCACTGCTACATACTAAAGTACAGACAGAAGAGTTTTAGGGCCACAGGAGAGAAAAAAAATCAATTAGGGAAGATTTTTTCTCACTATGTCGAGAAATGTCAAGAATAAAGATGAATACTTCTAAATGCAATTGAGTTATAGGGGCATTTATGTATTTTCAGTATACTACAATTGATGTGCATGTATTGGGACATCCTAAATCTTTTCTGGCATACTAAATAGTAGGGAAGTATGGGGATTGGAACGCAGGGCTAGAAACCTGGGGCGGTATTCACAAAACATCTTAAGGCAAAGTGTAGGTCCTAACCATAGATAATATATTAAAATGTAGCATCCGAGCTGACCTCAGTTATTCACACGGCAACCAATAATCCTGGCTTATGCGCGTCACCATTTTGTGAGATTTTTACTCCGCCTCACTCCTCTTGCCGAAAAAGGGAATCAACATCGCATCTAGCTGACGTATACCGCCGAGGCAAAGTTAGGGACAACGGGCGGAGAGCTGTCACTCAAGAGATCGCGCCAATACATTTTAACCTCCAAAAGAATAAAAACCAGCCTGCTAGAAAAAAATTCACCCCCCTCAGTGTTGTCATGGAGATATGACCTAAACATACAGACTAGAATGGTTTTGTGGACCTATTTAGGGCTGCAACTAACGATTATTTTGATAATCGATTAATCTGTCGATTATTTTCTCGATTGATCGATTATTAACCGATTAGTGTTTTGGTCCGTAAAATTTCAGAAAATTGTGAAAAATGTATACATTTTCCAAAGCCCATGTTGATGTCCTCAAATGTATTGTTATGTCCAACACACAAAGATATTTCAGTTTAATGTCATAATAGGATTAAAGAAACCAGAAAATATTCACATTTGAGAAGCTGAAATCAGAGAATTTGGACATTTTTTATTAAATTACTTGAAACGATTAATCGATTATCAAAATAGTTGGCGATTATTTTAATAATCGATTTGTCGATTAATCGTTGCAGCTCTAGACCTATTGTGGTTAATAGGTTTAATAAGACTGTGAAAACGGCCCAAGTGAGTCAAAGAAAAATTGCTCAGTCTTGGTACTACCCCCAGTGGCCACTGCAATGTGTGTCACTTGCTTATTGGATGCTAGTAAAAATCGCTGATGTTGGGGCTAGGTCCTAACTTGCTGATTTAGGAGTATCTCTTGAAAATAATGGGCGGCCGTGTTTCACTCCTTATTTTAGGACTTCTAACTTTTTAAGATAAGTGTAATTCACAAAGCATTGTAGCGCTAAAACTAGCTCCTAAGGTAAATCTATGAAAAGGTAGGAGTCCTCGAGAGATCTTTTTAAATAAACACATTTATAGGCCTAAATAATGATTTGAAATTAACACGTGACCTTAAAACAAATTGTCAGTAGGCCTACAATGAAAGAGAATGTTGTTCATGAAGCTCCTTTTCCTGCAGTTGCTGTCGGATTACAATGCACTGAAAGGTTACTGTAGGTGTCATGTTTGGGTTTTCATTTCCTACCTGATAAATAGACGTACAGGTAGGATAGAATGTAGGCCTATATTTAAGCTTCGCAGCATCTCCTCCGTTCCAGGTCTGCTACTGTATAGTCGCGTTGTGTCTCGCCTTTTCCTTCCGCAGGCAGTTTACAGATTTCACCGACTTCAGGCGAAGACACTAGCCTGGTGCTACCAGACCATCGTACTTCATTTCATTTGTACAGACTACTGAAGGGAAAATAAAATTTGACCGGAAGTAGGCGGGCGGGCGGAGCCAGGCTACGAAGACACACCAAGACGACTAGCAATCGTAGTACCAGAAATGTACCTTAACACATTAAAGGTGAAGTAAGCGATATATTTATGTTAATATACTTGTTAAATCGCTCTTTATTCATACAGTGATCACTTATATAATATAGTGTGTGTGTTTCATTACTCCGATCTCTCAGTCACCCGCTCTGCATGTAATCGGCATACAAACTTTTCGGAGATCCCACTACTGATAATCAATCAGAAGAGAGAACGCTACAAACCGGCATGTCTCACTGCCGGTGCACGTGCAGAGCGACAGATGGGTGAATGTGTATGCACCTACAACAGTGGAGCAGGTAAAAATCCTTCCCAATGTCTGTTTTGATGGTTTTTATCATGTTTTATTCACTTTTGGATCTGAGATGACGCTAGATAACTCACTGCTTGAAGACCGCAGTGCATTAATGTGGGGACGAGGGAGGGGACTGCTAACTGCAGACACTGACAGGAAGTTAGCTAAACTGACCATTCTGCTTAGGCCTACTTCACCTTTTAAGGTGTAAGTTGGGCCAACAACAAAATACATTTGCATAAAAAGTTTATTTAGCAAAATAACAGTATTATATCTGATGAAGGCCATGAGGATATGTATTACGCATCATTATTTTTAGATGCACTTTTTTATTGATTTATCAACCTTATCATTTAGAAGCAGATTTGATATGCCAGGCCACTTTTGGGTAGTTTTCCTCAGTAGCCTTGATATGATGCATTGCCCCGCCCACAATATCAATGGTTACATGTCCAGTACAGTCTTGGCAACAATTTGAAATGATTTGCAGTCATTGGCTGTTAACTCTTAAAGAGTTGTAAGGCTCAAACCTTAACTGGCCCATTTCACCTGATGGCCCAATTTAGCTGATGTCACCCCACTGCTCTGTCCTTTCTGGACTTTCTATTGTAATGAAATCAGCCTGATGGCTGACACCCTACTGTGGAGCTCCACTCTGAGGGATTCAAAGTAAACCCATCATATCATTTGCATCATCCTGGAAGCTCCCAGACTTAGGCCCTGTTCTCACGGCAACACGAAACGGTGCAAACGCGGAAAAATTCCCGCGGTTGCACTATATCATGTACATGAAAACAGCAAACGCAGGCATGAAACCGCAAGTTTTTGAGATCTACTCCCAGGGAGGATTTTTTGGAAAACACAACTGTTTTGGTTTCTTGTAAACACCGAAACCATTTCCCCTGATAACGCTGACGTCACGGCTCCACTTCACGTATGCATAGTCTATAACATTTGCTGTCAAAATACCCACACGCGAGTTATAAAGTTAGAAGACAACATAACATGCACGGTGTCTCCGCGGCACCATCACTGTGATCAGCGGAGAGTGTCGTGCAGGGCTCAAATATAACACTCGCCAATTTAGTCTATAGTCTATTAAAGTTATTGATACCATGCAACCGCCGCTCCACTTTGTCTGGGGAAAGATTTGTGCTCTGCCGGTTTTTCTAGCAAAATAAACGTGTGTAGCTTCTATATGCCAGGGACACGGCTCTCTCTACATTAACACTATCCATAGTTCGCAGTGGTTAAGTTACTATTCAACAAAAGGAGCATTAAGGCTACGGCTTCAAAGTAAAAGCATGTCACTGGCTAAACATTAACAGCATTTCACTGGACAAACGTGAGTTGACTTATTTTGAAGTACGCCTAACAGGAAAGATAGCCGCTCACAAAGCCCCTTCACTACCAGCATGTCTTCTATTTTCACGAGTTCAATGGGTGAAATAAGAGGACAGAAAGCTTGTTATTTACAATACTTGTAACCCCAAGCTTACACAACCGCTTTATGAACGTTAGTGGCATTAATTTTCGGTTACGGTTTTATGCATCAAATTGTACCGGAAAAGCTATCTACTACTACCTTGTACCGCCAACTGCTGGCATGGCATGCTTACTACAGCGATTTCGTCCCATTTCCTCTGAAAACATGTGTACGAGTGAAGATGTCAGATAAATTGTGTCTGAACGGGGTTTTTATTTAAACCAAAAACGGGAAAACTGTCACGTTTTCACCGTGAGAACAGGGCCTTAGATTAGCATTGAGTCATCAAGAGTCAGACTTGATTGTTACATAGTCAACCTATCTGACCATGTCAAGGCATTAGGTATAAAGTAGCTCATTTTTCCTGCGTTCCAATCCCCATACTTCCATACTATATAGTATGCCAGAAAAAGAATTAGGAACTCCCAAAACATGCACATCAATTGTAGTGTGCTGAAAATACATAAATGCCACTAACTCCAAAAGCACTATTCTTGACATTTCTCGACATAATGAAAAAATAAACTTATCTAATTTTTTTCCTCCTGTGACCCTAAAACTCTTCTGTACTTTAGTATGTAGTGTAGTAAAAAGAAAAGAGTATGTGATTTGGAACGCAGGGTTTGTTTATACAACTCAGACAAGACCGTGGCATTGCTCTGAGCAGGATGCTCTGGTCTTCTCTCCATGCATGAATGCTGACCATAGTCATCTGTCTTTTCTGTGTCAAGTAAAGATTTGTTTTCATGTTGGACTTGAGTGAATTTTTCTTCAACCAAAAAAACTTCTTCCACAGCAGACTTGGCTTTTTGGGAGGCGGGGCTTAAAGAGGCTCTAAAACAGAGTGTTTCAGACATAGGCTGAAAAGAGGAGACTCAGCTATGGCACTGTGAGGTATACAAATGTTATTTTGGACACTACACCAAAAAGGTTTCTAGTAGAAACACAAATAACAATTGTTAACCTGGAAACGGGCCTACAATGTGAGCTTTAAAGCCTAAACCATCTGCATGGCTAGATGAGACTACAGGTAAACGGAGAGCAAATGTTATTTTCTAATGAGGGTGAACTGGACCTTTAGCTCCCCACCATAACCACTCCCCAAAGTTTAGCTCAAACACATGGCTGCAAGTAACTGAGGACACATACACGCACAGTTTTGAGGTTCTTTAGAAATTCCACAATGCTAACGTATACCTATACACCTCACTAGATCTGTCTGACGTCTACAGTCCCTAGCAACCTTTCACAACAATATTAAATAATCACAGAACAATGACAATACAATCCTTTACCAAAGTGTACATGCATTGGCACCCTGCAAAGTGATGATCTAAGTATGACATCACATATCTGTCTGTCCATATATTCAAATATTTATTCAAATCTAGATTAGTAGTCGGCCTAGTAGCCTGGCAGGGCAGAGGCTCGTGATGACCAGTAGGGGGAGCTCATCCTGCAGAAATGACTTGTGACAGTAAATAGCCTACAGGTGGTCAATGTGTTAATAACAATGGTCTCAGATGATCAGATCACATAGTATGAACATCAACGTGATTCTAGGTCAGAGGTCGGCTTGCTCTCTCTCTCTCTCTCTCTCTCTCTCTCTCTCTCTCTCTCTCTCTCTCTCTCTCTCTCTCTCTCTCTCTCTCTCTCTCTCTCTCTCTCTCTCTCTCTCTCTCTCTCTCTCTCTCCCCCCCTCTCTCCCTCCTTTCCTTCCCTGCCCTTTCCTTCCCTCCAGCAGTGGACCGTGCTGTCAGTGAAATGTTTGCGGGACAGGGAGCACCATGAGCGGGCCTGAGCTCAGCGAACTCCCGGACGGCTCGGAGCAACTGGGTCCGTGTGTACTCACCCTGAGGCGGCGAGCGCTGCAGGCCGGCGAGCTGTCCGACGTAACGAGCTTCTCCGACGGATTCCTCATCAAGTTCCTTCGGGCCAGAGACTTCGACGTGGAGCTTTCACTAAAGGTACAGGGTGAACCAGAACATTCTGTTGGCCCGCTGAACTGAAGAGTAGCCGAGGCGATAGACGGTAGTGGCGAGTTGGAGGGAAGTCCGCTTCACTTTGACTTTTTCAAAGTTCATGTTTCACTTGCTTTATACTGAACCATGTTGTAGCCTATAGGAGTAGCCTAAACAAGCTTTAAAGTGCATTGCGTGTGACGTGTTAAATAGATTAGAGTTCAGGTAGCCTACATTAAGTGTTGTTGATGTGTTTACACTTCAGAGCAGATCAGTAGCTATCATTGTTAGTAGGTCATTGCTATTATTAATATTATGATGCCAGAGGTCCAAACAGTAACAGTTAGGTATACACTAAGTCCACTGGAGCTCATTCAGAATAACCAGTAGCCTATAGAGTTTTAGGATACTAATTCTCTAGATACTAAAGATAGCCTACTAATACTTGCCTTTAAAGATGAGCTAGTTGGACCTTTTCGGGTTGAAGATGGCCTCAAAATCAAATCCCGAACCTACTGCCAGTTTCTAGAAGATACTTTCTTCAAGCAGTGGTAGCCTACAGGAAAAAGTCTGCATCTTTCAAGAAGACCATGATTATTATGCAGGACAATGCTCCATCACATGTATCGAAGTACTCAACTGCATGGCTAGCCAGTAAAGGCCTTAAGGATGAAAAAATAATGACATGACCCCCTTCCTCACCTGACTTAAACCCTATTGAGAACCTGTGGGCCCTGCTTAAACGGGATATTTACAGTTAAGGAAATCAGTACACCTCTCGGAACAGTGTCTGGGAGGCTGTGGTTGCTGCTGCACAAAAAGTTGATCGTCAACAGATCAAGAAACTGACAGACTCCATGAATGGAAGGCTTGTGACAGTTATTGAAAAGAAGGGTGGCTATATTGGTCACTGATTTTTTTTTTGACATTTCGGAAATTTTTATTTGTAAATTTTGAGTTGTTTTATTATTCTCACTTTAACAGATGAAAATAAACAAGTGAGATGGGAAAATTTCGTTTTTTTTATTTAGTTGCAGAATATTTCTGCAGACTAATAGTTGTCTAATAACAGCAAAACATATAGGCATATTCTCGTAAGAAAGACAAAACCTCACTTTTACTTTCGTAAACATTCAGGTTTAGGTTCTTTAACATTTTGGATTGACCGAGAGCACTGTAGTAGTTCAATAATAAAATTAATCCTCAAAAATACAACTTGCCTAAAATTTTTGCACACGGTGTATATAAAAGGCTGAGACAGGAGGAAGTCCTTACCTTCCTTAAGATGAGCTATAAGGAACAAGGAAACACAAGGGGAAACACTGTGTGGGTGGATGGGGGAAATCTTGTCTTAAAGGTGATGTCATAGATTTCTGTTTAATGACACAATCACTTATCGTCAAAATCAGTGAATATCTCCTCCCGATCTGTTACCTGCCCGTACTGTGTCTGCACTGAAAGAAAAAATCCAGTGTTAATACACAGCCTAGGCTCTGTAAACCAGTATGTAAACAAAAGAGGCACCAGAATATATATATATATATATATTTTTTTTTAAGATATTTTTTTGACATTTTCAAGCTTTATTTGACAGTACAGAGTTGAAATGGGGAGACAGAGAGAGGGGGGGGGGTGACCTGCAGTAAAGGTCCACAGGTCGGACTCGAACCTGAGACCACTGCAACGAAGGCCGGAGCCGATATGGTACGCGCTCTATCCACTACGCCACCGGAGCGCCCCCCCAGAATCTTTTTAAGCACACACATTATGGACAGGTAGCAGATTTTGACCAAAAGTGATTTTTGACAACAAGCGTTCTTTTCCAGAATCGCTGACTCCACCGTTTAAAGCTGGGCTGGAGGATGTGGGGAGAAAATGGCAGTTGGGATAGAGATTCGAATCCAAATACCTCAACCGCTCCACTTGTTCTCTTTGGTCCCTCCCCTATGGTCCCTCCCTAAAGGCCAGGACACACCAGTCCGAATACCCGAAAATGGAGTTTGCCGATTCAGGCAGCTCCAGTCTTCCCGTTGCGGCCAAAAAAGTGCAAAGAACACACCAAGCCGACTGCTGACTTTCCGTACGCTCTGCGGAAAGCAGAGCATATCAATGTTTTTGGTCTGGTCTGAACACAGTGAGCCATAACAACGTAGTGAGATGAGACTTTACCTACAGATGACCTGGCAGGGTCTTCTAACAGGAGACACAGCTCAACTGGCTATAGACAGACGTATGTAGGGCCCGACCGATATGGATTCTTATCGGGCTGATAACCGATTAATCGGCTGATTAAATTTGAATTTTTTTCCCCAAAAATCTATATTGAAAAAGGTTTTTGAATCCTTAAAGAGGACCTATGATACTTTTTGACTTTTATGACCTATAAACGTTGTTATAATGATTTATAGTCATGTTTAACCATACTAGCTTATCAAATAATGATGTACATGCATTTAGACGTATTCCCTGCTGACCGTCTGGGGTGGCTGTGCAGAGCACTAAACACTATGGCAGCCGGTCGAGAAATCACGTGTTGAAATCGGTTCAGAATTTCCTGATATTCTTGTCGTCACGAAAAGCGGATGTTTCCATGTATGGCAACCTGCTGCTCAGGCACGCTCTGGCCATGCCCCCACCTTCCTGCTCTCAAATCTCCCCGCACGCTGCTGAAAGTGTTCCGGAAGGAAGGTAACCAATCACAATGGAGTGGGATTTGCGGGGGGGGGGGGGGGGGGGAGGGGGCAGGGAGGTGGCGGAGAAGCACAAAGCCGAGTGGAGAGAGACTGCTGCGCTCAGATGAGAGGAAGAGTTTCCCGAAAATCTACATGGTTTTTTGTGATGTGATTCGTGTCAGGTTGCTCTGTAGTAGTTTTTAACAAGAAATTAAGACCAGAAAAGCAGTATAATAGGAGATCTTTAAATATAGATATACTGTACATAACACATACTTTTTACTGTCAAAAATGTGTACAGGAACATTTTCTTTATTGTAATATGCATTGTCAAAAATATTGTCTAAAGTGACATGGGGCAATTTTAAACTCAGACATTAACCATTTTAATCTTAACATTCATCATTAACAGTCAAGAGATGACCAATGCCTCTGCTATTGGTTGCAGGGGGAACTGTCAATGTAGTGTAAATGAATCCAATGTATTACAACACACCTGCTGCTGTAAATAGGCAGATTTCACATAGACTTAATTATACTACCAAGCTAGTATTATTGCTATATTATTGCTACGATATTCTCTAAGATTGTTTAGCATTTACCATGAGGGCTAGCTTCATTCCCTGGTGTCCCTGAACGTTGCATGTGTCCCTGTGCAGATCTTATTGAACTACCAGCGCTGGAGAAGGGACAGTCCTGAGATCAGCCGCTGTCTGTCTCCCTCCTCTGTGCTGGGTCTCCTCAACGCATCCTACCACGCTGTCCTCCCACAGCGCGACCACACCGGCAGCAGGGTGCTCATATACAGGATCGGTCAGTATAAGTGTGTGTGTGTGTGTGTGTGTGTGTTTGTGTTTTGTTTTTATGTTCACTTTTTCAGTTGTGTGTTTATGCGTTCTTCTCTTTTAAAAAAAAAGTATTTATAAAAGGAAATAAAATGGGGGCGCCCTTAGCTCAGTTGGTAAGGCGTCCCCCCCGGGCCGGGCCCAGCAGCAAACCCGGGTTCGATTCCCGCCCGTGGTCGTTCTCTGCATGTCACTCCCCTCTCTGCCCCATTTCACCTCTGTCTCTCTGCACTGTCAATAAACCATAAAAATGCCCAAAAAAAAAATCTTAAAAAAAAAAAGGGAAATAAAAAACTATTTAGAGCTACAACTCTTTAAATGTCGATTACAATTCTAGGTTCTAGCATAATGCTGCTTTATGGCGGATGTCAGTCCATGACGCTACAGGGTATAGGGTAACATGGCTGTGTGTTTACTGGTCTATACAGGACAGTACAGGGTATAGGGTAACATGGCTGTGAGTTTACTGGTACAGGACAGTACATGGTATAGGGTAACATAGCTGTGTGTTTACTGGTCTGTACAGGATAGTACATGGTATAGGGTAACATGGCTGTGTGTTTACTGGTCTGTACAGGACAGTACATGGTATAGGGTAACATGGCTGTGTGTTTACTGGTCTGTACAGGATAGTACATGGTATAGGGTAACATGGCTGTGTGTTTACTGGTCTATACAGGACAGTACAGGGTATAGGGTAACATGGCTGTGAGTTTACTGGTACAGGACAGTACATGGTATAGGGTAACATGGCTGTGTGTTTACTGGTCTGTACAGGACAGTACATGGTATAGGGTAACATGGCTGTGTGTTTACTGGTCTGTTCAGGACAGTACAGGGTATAGGGTAACATGGCTGTGGGTTTAATGGTCTGTACAGGACAGTACAGGGTATAGGGTAACATGGCTGTGTGTTTACTGGTCTGTACAGGACAGTGGAACCCAAAGGACTGGTCGGCCATCCAGGTGTTCCGGGTCAGCCTGATGACATCAGAGGTCATCTCCATGGAGACGGACACCCAGAGGCGTGGTCTGAAGGCCATATTCGACCTGCAGGGCTGGAGTCTGGGCCACGCCCTCCAGGTTAACCCCTCCCTGGCCAGAAAGATCTCCTCCGTGCTGTCGGTAGGTCACTCCTCTCTTCATTGGCTGTCCTCAATGTGCTGTCAAACTGAAACTCGTTATTTGCCATATGCACAATTATTATAGCAGCAGTCACTGGCAATGCCATAAGTCTCAGGCTCCTGTCAACAATCCAATATTTATATTCAGATAGAGTGTAGAGATAGGGGACACTGTATACATAGAAAGTAGAATGCAAGAAGTTTGGACGTTATGTCAAATGGGAATAAAACAGAATGTGATCATTTCCTAATCCTTTTCAACGTGTATTCAATAGAAAACCGAACAAACACATCAAATGTAGCTATTAGTTTAAACTGATAAACTTTATTGTTTTTTGTAAATATACGCACACATTTTAAAGGTTGTGCCTGCAACATGTTTCACAAAAGTTGGTTCAGGAGCATGTTCACCGCTGTGTTACATCACGCTTTCTTTCAACAACCCTGAGAAAGCGTTTGGGAACTGAGGACATTCATTTTTGACATTTTGAAAGCAAAATGATTTCCCATTCCTGCTTGAAATACAATTCCATTCTTCAATGGGAGACAGGTATGGACTGCAGACAGGCCAGTAGTACCCACACTCTGTTCCTATGAAGCCAAGCTGTATTAAGATGTGCAGAATGTGGCTCAGTATTGTCTTTCTTAAATAAGAAGGGACGTCCCTGAAATAGACGTTGTCTGGATGGCAGCATGTTGCTATAAAACCTGTATGTACTTTTCAGCATTAATGGTGCCTTCATAGATGTGCAAGTTACCCATGCCATAGGCACTAACCCACCCCCATACCATCACAAACACTGGCTTTACAACTTTGTATTGATACCAATCTGGATGGTCTTTTTCCTCTGGAGCCTGGAGGACACAACGTCCATGATTTACAAAAACTATTTGAAATGTAGACTCATCAGACCACAGCACACTGTTCCACTTTACATCAGTCCGTCTCAGATGAGCCCAGGCCCAGAGAAGTCTGCTGCATTTGTGGATGTTGTTGATATATGGCTTTCACTTTGCATGGTAGAGTCTTAACTTTCATTTGTGGATGTAGTGATGAACTGTGTTTACCGACAATGGTTCTGAAGTGCTCCATGGCCCATGTAGTGATATCCTTTATAATATCATGTAATTTTTAATGCAGTGCCACCTGAGGTCATGGGCATTACATTTTAATTTTGGACCGTGCAGAGATTTCTCCTGATTATCTAAATATTTAATCATATAATGGATTGTAGATGGAGAAATGCTTCAATTCTTTGCAGGAATGTTGTTTTTAAACTGTTGGACTGTGTTCCTCTGCAGTTCTTCCCAAGGCAGGGAGCCTCACCCCATTATTGCTTGTGGAGACTGAACCTTTACTGGAAGCCCCTTTATATCCATTCATGATAATATCACCTGTTACCAGTTAACATGTTTATGGCAATGATGTTACAAACAGGTTTTTTAAACATTCTACGGCTTTCCTAATCTATTAATGCCCCTGTCCCAACTTTCTTGAAATGTGTTGCTGTTATCAAATTCAGAATAATTATATATTTATGAAAAACAAATTAAATAGATAAGGTTAAACCATTTATATTTAGCTTTTGTATTGTTTCCAACTTGATTGTATGTGAAGACGGATTAACAAATGATCACATTGTGTTTTATATCCATGGGGTTGTACATAATACATTTAAAAGAAATGGTGCTTTGCTTCATATGGCCATCACTCTATAAACAGGATCTATCCAGAGAAAGGAGAAGCTGAGGTCTCACCACATTATGACATTATGTTACACCACAGGAAGGCAGCTGTGATGTTATCACTGCAACTTCCCATTCACATAAGGAACATAGCTTAGATTTCATCTTAACCATCTTCTGTTTGGTAGTGGCTACTTCTTCTAGTTGATACAAGTGTTTCAGCAAATGAGATATGAAATATGATGAGAATCTATATTCTACCACACTTCACTTAGTGTCATTTCATGAATAAGGCTTAATATCAGAGCAAACAATTACTTTTGGGGACTCGGCATAATCAGCAGCTCATATCTGGTTCTATTCAACTTTTATGATCATAAGTAGTTTCTTGGTTATCCACTCATTTGTTTATATTATATAATATACATGTGCATACAGTGTGTATATATATATATATATATATATATATATATATATATATATATATATATATATTAGAGGTGGGCATAGATTAATTTTTTTAATCTAGATTAATTTTGGAATTAATCTAGATTAAAATGGCTCATTTGAATTCTTTCATAATATGTGTGTGCTCCCTAAATAATGACTCAAAGTAAGTCTTTGAGAACGTGTTTCTCAAGCCAGGTGGCGCATCAGACCAGGGGCTCATCTCCTGTTTCCAACATGCATCACAAACTGCTTGAGGAAGCTGTTCTACTATGATAATTGGTGATGAAAATAAATAATGTTCAACAAGATGTTACTTAGTAACGCGTTACCGGCATCGGACCTCTTTTTTCAGTAACGAGTAATCTAACGCGTTACTATCTCCAAACCAGTAATCAGATTAAAGTTACTCATCAAAGTCACTGTGCGTTACTTTTTCTGTCATTTTCCTTAGTGAAACATTTTACATAACTGCACAAATGACTGCGATTGCGATTTTATGTAAATAAATGTGCGCGCATGTGTGTCTAAACTCTCCAACTGCTCCTCTCGTCTTTTTGGTAGCGCCCCTCGTCTCTGACATGCAGCGTGTGTGTGTGCCTGTCTGTGTCTGTGTGTGTGTGTGCAGCAGCATTACGGCCGAGTCTAAGCTCAACTGTGGCGCAAAACAAAGTTTTCCCCCCGATGAAATATAGCGTCTGCTATGGGGATATTTAGGATTCGGGTACGGTGACGTTGCCGTTGAAGAGATAGAAGTGTTTAAAACTTGGAAACTTATAGTCACGTGGCGACCGGTGGCCACACACACCCACCTTGCGTTCCAATACCCGATTGTGTCGTTGGACAAGTGATGGAGAGAGAGAGCGGCGGGTGTGTGAGAGAAGCTTCGCCCCTCGTCTCTGACATGCAGCGTGTGTGTGTGTGTGTGTGTGTGTGTGTGTGTGTGTGTGTGTGTGTGTGTGTGTGTGTGTGTGTGTGTGTGTGTGTGTGCAGCAGCATTACGGC
Organism: Hyperoplus immaculatus; assembly: GCA_949357725.1. NCBI lineage: Eukaryota > Metazoa > Chordata > Actinopteri > Uranoscopiformes > Ammodytidae > Hyperoplus > Hyperoplus immaculatus. The sequence goes on from OX442359.1 coordinate 27,312,794, forward strand.
CGAGTCTAAACTGAACTGTACAAATGACTGGCTCCCCGAGCCGAACAGGAGGTGGAATAAGAGATTAACGGCGATATTTTTTTTATCGCCGATAAGAGTCTGGCGTTAACGCAGCACGTTAACGCCGATAACGGCCCACCACTAATATATATATATATATATAGACTCTTATCGGCGATAAAAAAAATATCGCCGTTAATCTCTTATTCCACCTCCTGTTCGGCTCGGGGAGCCAGTCATTTGTACAGTTCAGTTTAGACTCGGCCGTAATGCTGCTGCACACACACACACACACACACACACAATATATATATATATATATATATATATATATATATATATATTTTATATATATATTTATTTATATATATTATATTATATTATATTATCCTTGGCACAGTCCACACCGTTCAAATCTTTCACCTAAAAAAATGTCTTTTCAAGTTAGTATTTATATTTTACATTATATATAGATACTATGGATATTGAAATGACCATTGTTAGCAGATCCATGCTTAACCTGACTGTCTGACCAAGTAGTCAGCTTCCTCACTTTGCTTTTGCTACTGTGTGTGTGTGTGTGTGTGTGTGTGTGTGTGTGTGTGCACGTGTGCGTTCAGGACTCTTTTCCACTGAAGGTTAGAGGAATCCATCTGGTGAATGAGCCCATGTTCTTCCGGCCGGTGTTCGCCATGATCCGTCCCTTCCTGCCAGAGAAGATCAGACAGAGGGTCAGTCTCCTCATCATCACACACTCTTTATTACTAAGGTCTTTCACATTCTCCATTCTCAGTCCAAAAAGGATCGAAATGACGTCACAAAATCTCTACATTTCGAAATTCTAATCTACGATTTAGCCCCGCCCACAGGGTCCAACATGTCATAGCCATATGTGCAAAAAAACAAAGAGAGAAAGATTGAGAATGGAATAGTGACCTTAGAAATCTAACAAATCAAACTGAACAACAAGGATTGGGAGAATTGTAACACCTTATTTCACTAGGCTGTGTCTGCTCTCAGAGGGTCACACACAAATACAAAGTGGAGATGCCTTTTAAATGGCCTTTGAAAAAACAAGTCCTCTCTCTCTCTGTCCCTCTCTCTCTCTCTCTCTGTCCCTCTCTCTCTCTCTCTGTCCCTCTCTCTCTCTCTCTCTGTCCCTCTCTCTCTCTCTGTCCCTCTCTCTCTCTCTCTCTCTGTCTCTCTCTCTCTCTGTCCCTCTCTCTCTCTGTCCCTCTCTCTCTCTCTCTGTCCCTCTCTCTCTCTGTGTCTGTCTGTCTGTCTGTCTGTCTGTCTGTCTGTCTGTCTGTCTCTCTCTCTGTCTCTCTCTCTCTCTGTCTCTCTCTCTCTCTCTCTCTCTCTGTCTCTCTCTCTCTCCTCTGCAGATCCACATGCATGGTGCTGATTTCCAGGAGACTTTGAGCGACTTCTTCTCTCCACACGTGCTGCCTCCAGAGTACGGAGGGGAGGGGCCTGGCATAGAGGAGGCGTGTCAGGACTGGACCAATCAGCTGCTCCAGTCAGAGGACCTCCTCCAGCAGATAGCCAACCACGCCACGGGTGACATCACCATCACTCCTGATGACTGTTTGATATCAGAGGAAGTGCAGTGTAGCGATCAGCTCTGAGGGATGAGGTTTGGATATCTGGGATCACACATACACACACGGCTGTTTTTTTTTACTTCAACACACACTCTCTGGTGGCCATTTTTGTAGTCCTTGAATACAAACTGCACACGTTGTTGCCTGCAAGAAGAGATCCGTCCATGAAGATTGAAAACATTCGATCCATCTCATTGACTTCGTTTACATTATGTTTGCCCGTTAGCTAACTGTTGTCCTGGTTACGGCACCCATTAAAATTGAAAGTGTTTGACACAGATTGTTCTTTAAGGACATGCACAGCTAGCATATGCTCACCATGCCCTGATTCCAGCTCTGCACCCTGAAGAGACTATAAGGAACTTTTATATGTTTGTGAAACAGTCTCATTTTCCACTGATGATCATTAACAGCAAACAAGACCATCAGTTAAAAATTATGTTTTTCTATATTTAGTTATTCTATTATTAATGCCTTTGCTTGGATCTGTATCTGAAGTTAACTTAGCTTCACCATGGTCCTATCACCATTATTAATATTACATAGTCATATATAAATACATTACATCATGGCCATGCATCCTGCTGTCTCTCTTTCACTCGCTTACTGAAATAATGCACGCGCCGCTGCCACGCGCTAGCAAAGATCTTTAGGACAGCAGGCGCTGGAGTGGTAGAAACACTAGTGCTTTGGTCCAAAGGGGGCGCTTGAGCCAACAACTGAACGTTCCTTGTTGTCACCTTAAGCAGTTGACATGGATGCATTTTTATCTAATTAATACATTTTCAATTTGTGTGTTTTTTATTTAGCTACTGTCTGCTCACTGTTACTGGTTTCAGGTTACAGGAGCCATCTTTGTATTTTTGGAATAGAGATTGGATCAAGAGCCGGAACAGTTTTCTGTTCTAATTTTTTATTTTTTATTTACTGTTGCTGGATGTTACTGTATGAAGTGTTAATCTTAAGTATTTTTAAGGGATCTGTTTGGTGTAGATGTTTTATAGTTAGGGCTGGGTATTTATTTAATATTGTTACCCTTTCCTGAACCAGAATCTTTCCATAACAATTTTAACAAGATGACTTTACACATTACAGTAAACTTTTTATTTTTCAGCTCCTTGGCATAAATCAACCTTTAAAATAAGATGGAATGGAACTTCTGCCTTCAGATTACTGCAGAACGGCAAACTTCCATACCCAGCCCTTTATATAGTTAGACATAATGAACTTTAAAAGGTCTTGTTCTTTACTGTGAATGTGATCTGACAACCACAGCTGGAACAGAAAGCGTTTGCCCCAGCGGTGTGTTTTCACGTGGACAGGATGGACCCTTACCTCTAACTCATCACTCCATCCAGCTGACATCAGATCAGATTGAACACTTTTGAACGTATATATCTGTACCACAAAATCTTTGGACCAATATTATACACCTATCCCTTTTACCAATGTGTTGTAAAGAATGTGAATGTGTTGTGCAGAAATGAGTTTCAAATGAGTTCTTCATATTGCTGTGTATAACCTAATCCTATAGTAATACCAGAAAGTGTTTTGCTATTTATGAATTGGACCTTTTAAAACAGGTGGCATGAATGTATGTGTGAGGTGCTTATGTCACATCTAAATGATATTGACTCTTAGAGATCAACTATAATGCAAAATGCACTTTGTTTATGGTTTTTCAACATTAATATGGGGGTCCTGGTGTGACTAGAGACTCCCAAAGTATGAGGAAAAACAACCCCCTCTCTTTTCCTCCACCTGCACCTTTCTGAAAACATGTGTTCTAAAACCCGTCAGATTTCGCTCCCCTTATGATGTCATAACAGCATTTTTATAATTTGACCTGTGCAATATAATTGTTGTGAAGGACATGTTGTTCTTTAGGATAGTTTAGATAAGCATTAATAGTAAAAAGTAATATTCCACTTATTGCCAGCCTTATGTGCCTGTCTATCTCTCAGACCATAGTTCAGCTGTGTCTCCTGTTAGGTGACATTAGAGGTTTCACCGCTCTAGTAACTGTTGCTGAGAACCTTTTCTATTCAAACTGGAGATATCTTATTTATCTATTAAGCGAAGGTCCACATAGTGTATATTCTTGTATGTTTGCTAACAAGTAGACAGGCAGTGATTATGGGTCAATTAAATGGAATGTTTTGCAATAAATTATGTGTACTTGGAACATGTCTGCAGGCTCTGATTTATCTAGTTTTCTTTCATTCAAACGTTGCCCTCTCTGTCTCTCTCTATCTCTGTCTCTGTCTCTCTCTCTCTGTCTGTCTCTCTCTCTCTGTCTCTCTCTCTCTCTCTCTCTCTGTCTCTCTCCCTCTGTCTCTCTCCCTCTGTCTCTCTCTCCCTCTGTCTCTTTCTCCCTCTGTCTCTCTCTCCCTCTCTCTCCCTCTGTCTCTCTCTCTCTGAGCACAGCCCTTTGATCAGTGTTATTGGCTCAGTAAACACCAGGCTCTGTTTTGTCTGGTAAATCTTCAACTCTGCTCATGCCTGGGATCAGTCCACAGTACAAATGAAAAAAACACACACTGCTGACTTTTGACACACATGCTCATTCTATGCTCTGTGTACTCTGTGGGTTGCTGTGACCCCCCCAACACACACACACACAAACAGACATAAAAACTGACCCGAGTCAGACATAGTTCCACTAAGTTACTGTTTAAAGATGTTTGTTTTGAAGTTACAAGACTTCTGTAACGAATTGTACTGAGAAGCTTCACACAAACCATTTAGACTTTTGTGTAATTCAATAAGTTTATTTGTCATATGCACAAAAATTACAGCAGCATTCATTGGCAATGAAATTCTGAAGTGCCAGGCTCCTCAACAATGATATAGAAGAAGAGCAATGTGAAGAGAGCCACACATAAACACAAAAGTATTGCAAGGACACGGTGCAGATAAAACAAATCTAGAAATAAGGTGAAACCATATAATCTGATTCATACTTTTCCAAACTAATTTAGAGAGCCTGCGTGTTGTGTGTCCTTGTGTGAAGAAATACATCTCTCCAACCACTAACTTCCCCTTAAAGCAATATTGCAACAGGGTTTGCTTGACATTGCACCACCCACCATACATACACAACTCCCTAGAACAGGTGAAATGCAACTTCTCTGTGTTCGAAGTACACTAGATTTCTTTATTTAAAAGGGACAGCGCACATTGATAAACATGAGCACCAAAGTTCAACATGTAAATGTGCCAGATTTAGCCATGCAGGCTAATGTTCACCTGTAGTCCCTGGCAGGTTGATGGCTTAAAAGAAACATTAAAAACAAAATGACACAAGCACAGACAAGTAAAATGACAATGATTTTTCCAGTCCATAACAGGTTGTTGATGGGTGAAAAACATGAAGCAAGTAGCACACAGACACAGATAAAAGTGCATAAACATATAGCACGTTAACACACATAAGCATTTAAAGAAAGACAAAAAGCACAGACAAGGAGCAGACAAGTGGCATGAATGCAGACAAAAACACATAAGCACAAACAAGTGCATACAAACAAGGAGCATAAACTCAGACAAACACAATTAGTAAACACAAAGACAAACACACTATCCCAGATTATTATGGACGCATATTTGATTTGTCAGTAACCAGTTTTTTTTATAGATTTTGAGAGGGATTGGAGTGATGTAATGTTCCTTAGTTCTGTGGGTATGGTATTCCAAGTATGTGCTGCTCGATAGGAAAAGGCTGACTGCCCAAAATAACTTTTTCTATATGGTATTTTACAATCCCCTCTTGATGTTCTGGTGGAAGAGTTTATATTCTGTTTAACAAATTCCTTTAGCGGAGGGGGAGCCATACCATGAAAGATTTTATATAGGCTACAAGTAGAATGTCTGCAAACTTAATCATGTTTTCCCAGTTTAACAAATCATACTTTATCAAGATTTTACAATGGTGATATGAATAAGAGGTTTTTCTAGCGTTTTCAAGGCCTGTTTAAAATGTGTTTCAACTGAGCGTAATGTGGTCCGTCCTGCCTGTGACCAGCTGGTAAGACAGTAATTAATATGTGATAAAATCATAGCATGAAGGTATAACCTTTAGGCCTCTGTAGTTAAATTATTCCTGATGTGTCCTGACTATGGAGACCAAGTGCACAACCATACAGTTAACCATATACGACGTAGTTAGAGTGATTAAAATAATACGTGCCAGAAAGATAGTTAACATGTTAATGTTCCTAACCTGTATGGACTAATGTGTTTTATTTAAGGCCCTGTATAATGACAACAGGTAAGGCTTTGAGGCTTGTCTGGCTTCCACACTGCATCATATCATATTTGGATAGAAACTCACATTTCATATAAGGAAATGGGAATTTTAAAGCTAACCCTTTTTACTTCTATTTTTTCGACTTCATGCAAGCCTTTCATTTAAGAGTGCTTTTGCGGAACTGCATTCTATTTGACCATTTGAATTCTTTATATAGATGTGGCCTTTATCAGTGAACTACAACGTGTTACATCAAATATAAGATTCATTTTCTCTTTTCCCAGTGGCATCAGGGTCAGCAGTGGAGTACTGACTTTCAGATTTCCATTTGATAAATAGTCTTTTGTATGAGGGACATGTATGTTATTTACAATACATTTGTTTTAGTGATTTACTGTCGTTCACACAGTTTCATTTTGACTTGAACTATGGGAAGATGTCTGCGTGCTTTATTTAAACTATTGTTAATCATTACACAAACGCTAAAGTTGAACATTTGCTCCTTACCGCCACCTGCAGGGGATAAAGACAGCAGCAGAGAATTCATTGCATGACTCTTACCCTGCGTTCCAAATCACACACTCTTTCTTATTACTACACTACACACTAAAGTACAGAAAAGTTTAAAAGAAAAAACACATAAGGAAGTTTTTTTTCATTATGTCAAGAAATGTCAAGAATAAAGACGAATACTGCTAAATGCTATTGGAGTTATTTGGGCATTTACAGTATGTATTTTCAGCATACTACAATTGACTTGCATGTATTGGGACATCCTAAATCTTTTTTCTGGCATACTTAATAGCAGGGAAGTATGGGTATTGGAACGCAGGGTTAATCTCTCTAACATTTCAATAACAGAGTGAGGCAATTGTTTTTCTAATGGTGTGTATGGGGACCTTTACAGCTTGTTGAGCTAAATGTTCCTCAGTCTGGTCTCTGTTCCCATTGGTGGTGTTTATATGACTGTAATCAAGGCTTTGTGTTTATGTGGACATTGATTCAGTCATTTCCATGTCTCTTCTATGTACTGTATGTTTGTGATGTTTTTCCAAATGTAGGTTGTTTGTTGCCCTGCTGTGCTCTGACTTCAAGTGAATACGGTCACAGTTTATAACTTAAAGATGTAGTCTTGAAGCTTGGTTTCTTACATTAAAGCAATAATTTTTTTTTGTATTACCCAGGGGGCAAAGTGATTTTATGGACATGGAGCGTTGTAAAAGGTGACAAAAATGACATCTAGGACCTTCCACGATCACAACCTGGGTGGACAACCTTGTCAACAAGCTGTTGGAAAGCTACAGCGGGCCGACATAGCAAATCAGATCCACTGTTTAAAGAGGACCTATGATGCTTTTTGACTTTTATGACCTATAAACGTTGTTATGATGATTCATAGTCATGCTTAACCATACTAAATGATCAAATAATGACTTACATGCATTTCGACGTATTCCCTGCTGACCGTCTGGGGTGTCTGTGCCGAGCACTAAACACTATTCTAGCCAGTCGAGAAGTCACGTGTTCAAAGCGGTCTACCCTTTCATAATTCGTGACGTCGCATAAAACTTCGTGACTTCACCACGCGGATGTTTCCATGTATGGTAATGCTGTCACTTCCCTGTTCGCGTCTGCCTCGCGTCTGCCTCGCGCCCTTATAGGTCCATGCTCGCGCTTCCCGCCACTGAAAGTGTTCCGGAAGGAAGGTAACCAATCACAACGGAGTGGGGTTTGCAGGAGGGGGGGGAGGGTAGCGGAGATGGCCGATGCACAGGCGGAGAGAGCGGAGATTGCCGAAGCACACACACTCAAGTGTTGACAGGACGTGCTGGATCGCCAAAATAAGAGAAAGAGCTTCCCGAAAATCTACATAGTTTTTTGTGATGTGATTCGTGTCAGGTTGCTCTATAGCAGTGTAAAACAAGAAATTAAGACCAGAAAAGTAGTATAATAGGTCCTCTTTAAGTGAATGGGGATGGGCTAATGGGGAATTTTTTGAACTTATAGATATCATTATGAAACTTTGCCAGATGATTACTGACATTAAAACAAAAACTTTTTGTATTACAGTATTTTCCAAAAAGTTTAAATAAATATGAAAAATCATCAATATCTTACTAATGATGCGTACATTTGCATAATCTGGATGTTGGAAGAAAACAAAGTCAATTTGTTTTTAAATTTTGAAAACAAAACAAGTGTCCAACTGCCTGAAGCCTTTCCTAATCACAGTTCAAATTTGATCAATAACCCATAGAAAATACATTTTTACACAGTTACATTTCATGTGCTATGGACCAAAAGTGTCCTTTTGGCGTCTCCAGCTGGTATTTTAGGAAACGGCTAGACATTCCCTTGGAAAAAACAGTGTAAAAAATGTATTTTCTATGGGTTATTGATCAAATTTGAACTGTGATTAGGAAAGGCTTCAGGCAGTTGGACACCTGTTTTGTTTTCAAAATGTAAAAACAAATTGATTCTGCTTTTGTCCAACATCTAGATTTTGGGGCTTTGCAGATATGCAAATTTTCGCATCAGTAAGATATTGATGATTTTTCATATTTATTCAAACTTTTTGGAAAATACTGTAATACAAAAAGTTGTTGTTTTAATGTCAGTAATCAACTTGCAAAGTTTCATAATGATATATATAAGTTTAAAATATTCCCTTATTAGCCCACCCCCATTCGCTTAAACAGTGGTTCTGATTTGCTCTATGTCGGCCCGCTGTAGTTTTCCAGCAGCTAGTTGACCAGGTTGTCCACCCAGGTTGTGATCCTGGAAGGTCCTGGATATCATTTCTGGTGAACAACCTTTTACAACGCTCCATGTCTGTTTTTCAAAAAAAAAAGGGGGTTTTGCCTCCTAGGTATGTTGCAAGTTTTTCAGAAATTATTGAATGATTATGCAAATGTGCCAATATCTTACTTACTGTGTGAATTAGTATCTCTATAAAAAACACAAAATCTAGATGTTGAATATCAACATAGTAAACATCTTTATTTCACTTTTACACAGATAAGTGTTAAAGGTTTATTTCAGCACAGATTCTGGATACTGCCTTTTATCATTTTATAAATCAAAAATGGCATTGCACAGTTCTTAAACATGCATTTTCATTGGTATGTCTATAAGATTGAAATGTATCATAAACCAGACAGTGAACAACATATGAACAAATCCTTCTGTTATGGCCTTCAGAATAGTGCTAAGAAAGATTATGGAAAAGTTGCGTTGATGCAAGTGCTTTAGAAGTTGAGTATTGAAAAAACTAATGTTGAGATAATGGCTGTTAAAGATGGTTGTTTAAAATGAATACACAGATGCGATCAGGCAAGGTTTAGTCAAATAAACACTTAAATGAATATGTTGAATCTTTATATTTACACTAGTATGAAAGAAGACATGTAATGGAAGCAAAATAGACACATTTTTTAAAATTGACCTGTGCTTAAAAAAACAGATGTGCTTGTCTACAGTGTCTTGTTTTAAGGTGAACAGAGAGCAGCTAATATTACTTGACAAACACAGGTGAAAGTGGATAGCGTGATGATGAATGGTTCCCACAGATAACCACATGTTCTTTTTACCATGGCTACTAAGTCAATATGTACATAGAATACAAATCACCCATACTGTATCTTAAATGATCAGCTCTGCCATGCAATAGTGAGGCATCTTTTCAGGCTGGCAGGGCTCCATGTTGCAATCCATTCAGCCAAACTGATCTACTATTCTGAACTGTCCAAACATAAACGTTCCCCTAACAGTCTTGTGTTTACTAGTTGTGTTTTTGTCTGCATTTATGCCACTTGTCTATGTGTATGCTCCTTGACTGTGCTTTTTGTCTTTTTTTTAAATGCTTATGTGTTTTAACGTGCTATATGTTCATGCACTTTTATCTGTGTCTGTGTGCTACTTGTTTCATGTTTTTCACACATCACCAACCTGTTATGGTCTGGAATCATGGTTGAGTCATTTTACTTGTCTGTGCTTGTGTCATTTTGTTTTTTGTGCTTTTGTAGTTTTTTTAATGTTTCTTTTAAGCCATCAACCTGCCAGGGACTACAGCTGAACATGAGCCTGCATGGCTAAATCTGGCACATTTACATGTTGAACTTTGGTGCTCATGTTTATCAATGTATATAAAAAAAAAAACAGCCCACATAGCAAGCTGCAGAACAGCCTTAAGCCACATTTGCACCAGTGCTGGTTCTTCACATGAAGCAATGGGGCCAGAGGGGATGTGTGGTGTGCTCGGTCAACAGAGGGCGCTAGAGAGCTGCTGGACAGTGAGTGAGTGATGCGACTCAAATCACAACCTCTTTTCCTTTTTCCCATACTTATGCATGCTTGTTTGCGTATACTGCGAAATACAATGGATGTCTTAAGGCAACCGGATATTTGTGGCATACTGCATTTTTACACGTATGTATTAAATCGTCCTAAATCTTTTTCTTGCATACTAAATAGCATGGAAGTATGTGTATTGGAACACAGGGTCAGCCTGGGATCGAGAGTTGAAATAAAGTAAAATTGTCTTCTTCCATATCAGTTGTTTTTGTTTGTTTCCTATCATGAGATGCTCATTCAACATGCAACGCCTTTATGTTTCTGAAGGGTGCAGAAGAAGAATAAGAGTGTGTTTGTACCTGTACATATAAACAAGTTACTGAGGCCTCTAAAGGAGGGGATATAGCTGTCAACCCTTTTTGTTGCAAATACATCTACATGTTGTAAAGTACACTTCCTTTCATCGCTGCCATTCTCTACATACTCAATGTTCATGAGTCAGGAAGGAAACTCCAGAGCAGGAGCCTATAGTAAGCCTGAATTGTTGGCCTCCCAAGAGGCACCTTTCCCAACTACGGTTTTCCTCTCTTTAGTGTCTCACCGTGCCCTTTGCCCTACTGACACTGCACTCAAAGTGAGCCTGCAGGGAATAATAATTGAAAATAATAATACTAATAATAATGTATTTAATTTACACAGCGCCTTTCTCAAACCCAAGGATGCTTTACAGTGGGGACAAGAATGGCAGGAACAGGAGAGGTTCATGCATTTCCTGTCACAGTCCTGCAAAGATAAAAAGCATAGAGCCATGGACTTTGTTTGGAAAATACTCTGCAAGACCCCCACCCCCCTCTTTAAGTCCTCATTGACACACCACTGTGAAGTAGAAAGGGGGGGGGGACATCCCGCTCAATGATGCCCCTCAAAGTTGTTCCAGTCATTGCAAATGAGAGCATTCAGGAGGTCTTTATAGTGACAAGAATTGTTGGCCTCCCAAGAGACACCTTTTCCAGCTACGGTTTTCCTCTCTTTAACGTCTCACCGTGCCCTTTGCCCTACTGACACTGCACTCAAGTGAGCCTGCAGGGAATAATCATTTTTAAATAATAATACTAATAATAACTTAATTAATTTATATAGCACCTTTCTCAAACCCAAGGATGCTTTACAGTGGGGATAAGAACAATCAAAGAAGACAAGATAGAACAAAAACAAAAATCAAAAAACAGTAGGCAGCAGAGTTTTGAACAAACGGGAGCCTGTCCAGGTGCTCTGCTTGGAACCCCAGACAGGACTCCGTTACAGTAGGCCAGAGCAGGAGGTGATGAAGGCGCGTGAATGAGTGCTCTATGCCACCGGACACAGAGAGTGACGGGCAGAGTCTGGAGATGTTCTTGAGGTGGAAGAAGGCCGATGTAGTGATGGATCCGATGTGTGAGTGAAGTGAGAGGGTTGAGTCAAAGGTGACGCCCAGGTTGTGAGCTTCAGAGGATGGGGAGACAGAGCAGCCATGATGCACCACCAGGAGCAGATCACCAGCCCTTTCCCTGAGCAGCTGTAGTGCCTTGGGAGACACAACCACAAGTTCAGTTTGAAAGTGGTTGAGTTTCAGCAGGTAATGCCTCGTTTCCACCGAGTAGAGCGGGTGGTGTTAGATGACACCCTAATCTAGAGGGGTCCCAATGCAACAGGTCGCTTACCAGCAAACAGCAGTTGGAGTGTGTGTGTGTGTGTGTGTGTGTGTATGTATTGTGTAGTTACTGTATTACATAACAGTTCATAGGACCCTGGTCTATCTCCATTTGTCCTATGTCGCAAATGGATAACAATGATTCAGTGATGAATATAATCATTTGGCTGCGTTACTACTACTAAGCTACCCTAGAGAGAAATATAGTTTGGTTTATTAAAGTTACTCAGAAAAAGTAGTAAGTTCTTTGGAAAAAAAAAATATCAAATTGACCTCAAAAACAATAATAAATTCACTACCAGTGGCTCAGTTAGTAGAGCGGGTCGGCTGATGATCAAAGGGTTGGAGGTTCAATCCCCGCCCTGCCACCTGTGTCATAGTTGTTGTGTCCTTGGGCAAGACACTTCACCCACCTTGCCTCGTGTGAATGTCGATAGTTAGCCTGCTATCGGTGTATGAATGTGTGTGTGAATGGTAACGTGGGAAAGGAAAACAGGTCTCCCTTGCAAAAGAGTCTTCGGTCTCAATGGGATTTACCTGTAGAAATAAAGGTTAAAAAAAAAAATAGGTGAATATAGCTGAGATCTAAACCTGTCCGTAATACAACAATCCCATCTAGACTTTTCTCAAGGTAAAAAATAGAAAAGAATGTCACATTAATTCACTGTTTGTAGTTTTGGTAGTTAACTACACAAATGAATTGTAGGAAAAAAAAGAGAAATTGAACTACTGTAATCACTGTGCAAATGTAGTTGAACTGTTACTGCAAAATGGAGTTCAACAGGTTTACATAAAAATAAACATTTATATTTTTTATAATCATTTAAAAGTCATTGCTTTAGGGAGCGCCCTTAGCTCAGTTGGTAGGGCGTCCCCCCCATGGCCAGCAGCAGCGGACCCGGGTTCGATTCCAGCCCGCGGTCGTTCTCTGCATGTCACTCCCCTCTCTGCCCCATTTCAACTCTGTCTCTACACTATCAATAAAGCATAAAAATGCCAAAAAAATATCTTAAAAAAAAAAATCATTGCTTTGATAGTAAGCATGAGCTGGGACGCAAACCCTGATGCTGGGAGTTAAGAGTACATACCGTTTGTTTGCTTAGGTGTGAACAACGGCACGGCCTCCACATAACACTACGCTTTAAGAACATCATGCAGTGGAAGAATGTTTCCCTCAGCAGCATTACATCACACACAAGATTCCTGTAGCCAAGGCATTTAAAGCTCCCTCAGATCTACCTGAACACTCACACACACACACACACACACACACCCATCAGGTGAATGCCATTCCATTCAGGTGATTAGATCACTGCCATGGTATCTACTCCACACACAGTGATCAATTCAAAGCTCTCCCTAATCAGTCAACCATACATACAGAGTGTGGGAACAACTGTGTCTGCAGCACACACCCTCCCACATGCATACATCCCGGGGCTTTGTTGTCTGTGAGCCGACCAAATGGTCAGCACTCTGCAGGAGGGGTGTACTGTGGGGGAAGTTGCGTAACTCAAAGGTTAAATCCAATTTTTGTTAAGCATACAGCAAACAGCCAGCTAACAATGTTTATTTCCTACCAAACATAAACTGAAGTAGAGCTAATCACATTACCATCAGCATTAGTAAATAATATTTTTGGTTGATAAAAAAAGGGCTGTTTGTAGGGGCATCTTAATCAAAATGCCTCTCCTACCAATCAAACAGACATAGCTGACTGAGGGGGTTTAACATTTGATCAATGGCAGATTTCTGATGCCTCATGACAAGCTTTGTGAGTGGACCCTTGAATCAGATCAAAACTGGCAAAGGTATGACCGACACAGAGCTGCAGGCCTCTGTTTGTCATTAAATATGGCTGACGGTAAACCCATGGACGTCCCTTGCTTGCAGTAATGCAGTCACACACACTAAGAACATCACAAAATGTAGGAATGTTAAAGGTGCTGTAAACGGAATGGTTCTTTTAAGGCCCGGACACACCGGCCCGATAATCGACGTTGGAGAGTCTGGAAGGGGCGGGGACACGAATCTGTTTGGTGTGTGCCGTGAAATCGGTCGTCGTAGATGTCGTCGGGCTTCTTTTGAGCCGATTGAACATGTTCAATCGGCGGCGGGCAGTCTTTCAGTTGGAGCGATTTCATTGGTGGAGGGCTAGCGAATCAGTGAAGCCCGGAAGTGAGGCGGGTAGCACAAACAGCTAACAACAGCTAGCCATTGTTTTAATGTGTTTGTTTGTTTCGTTCAGGGAGTACTCACATGCATCAACCCTTGTTGACTGCTGGACACCATACTCGACACTCTGTGCTAAAAATGGTGCTCTTTATGGTCCATAAATATAAATACGTATTTCTATCTATGTTTATGGTCATGACAGCTTTCCCATCATTTCCGGCTTCCGTATTTTTTTGGGCCACAATACAGATTAGCGCTGCCTGCTCTTATGGAGACATTACGTCCCGCGCAAGCGCAGAGCGTACGGAAAGTCAGCAGTTGGCTCGGTGTGTTCTTGGCATTTTTTTGGCCGCGAAGGGCTGACTGGAGCTGCCTGAATCGGCAGTCTCCATTTTCGGGTAGTCGGACCGGTGTGTCCTGGCCTTTAGCTAACTTCCTGTCAGTTACTGCAGTTAGCAGTCCCCTCGCTCGTCCCTACGTCACCACATTAATGCACTGCGGTCTTCAAGCAGCAAGTTATCTAGCATCATCTCAGATCCATAAGTGTGATAAAACATGATAAAAACCATCAAAACAGACATTGGGAAGGATTTTTACCAGCTCTGCCATTGTAGGCGCATACACATTCACCCATCTGTTGCTCTGGCGTGCACCGGCAGTGAGACCATGGAGTATATACTATGAGTAAGACGCGTGTCGGTTTTTAACATTCTGTCTTCTGATTGGATAAAAATTTCGGGATACAACAATAAGTTAATTTGCCGATTACATGCAAAGCAGCCGACTGAGAGATTGGCTTTATGAAACGCGCACATTATGTAAGTGATCACTGTATGAATAAAGAGCAATTCTACACTTTGGCTATATTAACATAAATAAACCGCTTACTTCACCTTTAAGAATGAACTGAATAAGTCTGATTAACCACATGTCCTTGTTTGGTGAGTTAACATGAACATTGTTCAAACCTTTTGCCTTTGTTTATTAACAAAGCATTTGCAAAGCTATTTTTATTTATTCATGCCTATATAGGCTATAGCCTACACATTAAAAATGAAAAATCCCAAAATAATGTAAATGCATGGCAGAATCAAGACCATATCTTTTAACTCTATTGACTGTATTATACGTAAAGTAAAGAAGGCCGGAAATTGGTATGCTGTGGTCGTGACGTGTTCTTATGTTGATATTTTTGGGATTTAAATTAAAAATGGTGTGCAGAGGGGAAAAGGGGAGCTACCATCTTGCCACGTTCCAGAAGAGCTGAAGGGGCGGGGCAGAAATAAGACTAGCCACACGGCTGAATAAGCTAGACGCCTCTCGAAATCTAATGGTCGGAAAATCACCACTCCCCGCCCATTCTTCTAGGCAGCGCGTCTGTGATTGGCTTAGAGAGCTGTCAGCTTCAAGGTGGACGGGGTTTCTATGGTTCTGAGTTTTATGAGGCAGGAGTAGAAATTTTGATTCCTTTTACACAGCTCCAAGTCCAGCAAACGGTCGCTCCAGTCCATCTCCTTCTACTGTCCTACCAGAGGTCCACCAGAGATTCGCCATGGCTGCAAAGAAAAACGCCAAACTGCACGTAAAAGCCAAAGGTGCGATGCAATATTTTCTTCCTTTCTCATTGTTGAGTTGGTTGCAGTGGTGGGGGGATGAAGCGCTGCAGCCTTTAGCTTTCACTGGCAGGCCTTTCAAAGTTAATCGGTTGTCAAGCTGTTATTCAACTCAGGCCCTCAGTCTTAGCTAGCTAGCTAGCTTAGTTTAGGGTTAGAAAATGGTGTCGACGTGTTTTTCTCCTTGCTTGTCCGTTGGTTTAGCCGCTAAACTGAATTTATGGAGCACATAAACGCTTATTATTTTAGCACAACTACACTCCCATTCATGCTTGAACAGGTCAACGCGTTACGTTACTGTTGCACACGTTAGCTCTTCCCTTCAATATTAGCAAGGCTCAACAACAGCGAGTGTTTAAAACCGTATTGTTGCACTCGCACTGCCGTTCAGGTTTACACCAACTGTGTATCCAGGCTGGTTAATTATGGCGACTCCAATTCGTGGGATTAGAGTGGACACCAGCTCGCACGCATTGTTAACGTGAACTTGGCCTCGTGGGGGTTTAGCCTATATCTTTTCAGATCCCGTCATGAATGGACGTACAGTTTAGCCATGTTGGCTTATTCGTCGTTAGGTTTTTTGATAAGAAACATCAAATTAGCTGTATTAGCACTGTGAATGCTGTGCACCCTGGGGCCAGAGGCACCCCGCCCCCATTTAAGTCGAGTCACTCTTCCAAATGCTCACGTGTCAATATGAGAGCCCGTGGGTGGGGTTATACGTGGCTCTCGGGGGTCCCCATGAGTACCCCTCACCCCAGACGTCTTTGTATAAGCGCCATTGTAAAGAGAGGCGCGCGCCGCTCCTTCAAATACTGTGCAGCGTTACTTTAATGTTAATTAACATGACAGGTTACCTATCTTCGTCGTCACTCTAAACTCAATAAAGCAAAAGATTCTTATTGTAGTTTATAACTACATTCAGGTCCACTATGACACGTGGCCCTAGGTAGCCTATAGCAGCGTCTATGTGGATACAAACTGAAGGGGGCGGATTTGCTACAATCGAGTACACTGTGTCCTCCACCGACTGTTCTCGCATAGGAAACACTACACCCAAACTATAGTGCTTAGCGTGGGGAAAGTATAGAACACGTGGAAATTTTAATTATAATGACGTATTTTTTTTTTTAAATAAACTTTTAAGCTGCTTTTGTTGTTAGTAAAATGCACTGCCCCACACACCAATTGCAAGATAAATGATGGCACACATCAAAAATGTGATGCAGCTTCAAAATATGCCCAGACTTCTTATTTTTCAGCTTGTTCTACAAGTTTCATAATGTCCCATGTTGCAGCAGTTCAAAGTGCATTGTAACGTTAGGAAAGCCCAGGGAACAAAATGTTCAGTTTTCTGATACTTTTTCCTAACCCCGCCCACAACAGCCCCTATGTATAGTATACGTAGGCCTATGTGTGTACAGTATACGTAGGCCTATGTGCTAATGTATGGTTGAACGGTAGTGCTGACGACTACAATGTGTCTGAAATATGAAGGGAGGCTAGCCTCAAAATGAACAAATTCTCCTTTCCTGCACGGGATGGGATTTATTAAATTAAAACTTGAATATTGTATGTCATTTTTTTTATTGCATATTTTACTATAAAGTCCACATTTATTCAATGAATGAATGACCTATGTTGTAATGATTCAGACAGTAAGCTGAAAATAGTTACTTTAGAATGTTTTTACCCAACACTATTTACAAGGAAACATAGTAACAGTTAGTTGCTTGCTGTGTGTGTGAAAGTTGACACATAGCCAAGTGGGTCAAAAGTGTAGTGGACCATAACAGTGCAGTATTGAGCAATGCAATGTGTTGTTCATTGAAATGCAACTATCCTGCAAACCTGTAGGTAAATACCTTAACATAGACATAACTGGTCCATCCTTAGTCAGGAACTAGACTTGTTATTTATTTTTGGCCATTTGCACTTGTTGACAAAAATCTGGTCCGAATGACCAACTACTGAACGACAAAAGCGTGTGCACTCCGTTAGTGTTTATTTGAGCTACATAGTATAATCAAACAGCCCTTGTGTGGCTTATCAAATGTTGATTTTGGCTCTGAAAGTGCAGCCTGAAAGGAGAGTTTAAACAGTTCAACTGATATCAAGTGTTTTGCACATGCCACAAAACAGTTCAGTGGCATTCATTCCGAAATAGCTCAAGATTACTATTCAACCAATTGCCTTTGTTTTTTTGTCATGTGTTCTTTATTTTTCTACAATATGTATCATTTAAATCCCTCAGCCTTCCTGCTCCTCCTCTCAGCAAAGGGCCGGGAAGTATGCAGAGCTGAAAGGGTAACGGTCTGCTGTGGTCCCCTGGAACTGATGTGTGGTGCTGTGTTGTGTTGTTTTTCATTTGCTGATGGTGTGCTCAATTAAAGCCTGTGGATGGAAATATCACCATGAAACCCTGCATGAAAGTGCAATGCAGTGTGTTTGTTACATTTGGGCTCTGTGTCATGCTGTGTACTTTTGTATCAAACCTTACAGGACGTTGCAAGTTGTCGAACAGTAGCTTAAGATGTATAATTTGTGGTCGACTTAAGTAGACTATTGTTATTGCATGAATCCACATGTTATGTGGGACTCCCCAAGAAAACTTTAAATCTGTTTTTGAGGGTTAATGTAACAGTTAGGGCTGTGCGATATATCGAATATATTCGATGTATCGCGAGATGTGCTCCAGGGGATGCATAAAATGACCCTATCGCGACCATCGAATACAAATTGGCACGTAATGTGTTTTTTTTTTTTAGCCGCCGCCGCCACCGGCAAACTCGCTGGTGTTCGCTTCTCTCGCTCTTTCCTGTGGCTCTCTGCCTCAGACTACATGCATTGGCAACTCACTCACTCACCCCTCCCAACCAGAGTCTCCTGGACGCGCACCTGTGACGTAGTCTGTGCCTTGTGAGTGTTTACTTTAATCGCCATGTGAAAACAACGACGAGAGGGGCAGAAAAAAAGACGAGGACTCTGATGCTCTTATGACAGCCGAACGAGCGGGTGGAGGGGGCGCGAAAGACGGCGATGGTGGCTGTCGTTCATAGCATGGGCCTTTTTTGTAGACGGGTGCTTGACAGCATAAGCGGCCGCTGTGCAGAGCCTGGTCCTTATGAGAGGAAGGCGAACGAGCGCCGGGGGAGTTTTTGGTCCAACGTCACACAACCACGGCATCCCATTTATTACGGGCAGCCTCTTATAATATGTCCATGTCAGCACCAAGGGAGGTGCACACCGTTTATTAACTAAAAGTCTATGTAAAGCAGGCTACATTTGCGAGTATTTTTTATAAAATAAAACAGTGTTTTAGTGATAATGCAGGAGGGCTAGATCAATAGGTATGAATAGCATCCAGGAATGGTGCATCGGTTAGAATGCAAGGAATGATGAGACTTTGCTTTCTTTAGACTATATTATTCTCAGCCGTATTTATTTAAATCCTCTGATTGTCTTCCAGTTTAATGTTCATTAACTCAATACAGGAGAATCAAACAATAAGGCAGGTAACAGAGGGACGATGAGCCACCTGCTGTTTGCGCTCGCATGAATCTCTCTCTCGGACTAACAGGCAGAAAACAAAACTTAACTTACACTATAGAGCAACTGCTCTTAAAGCGACAGTAACCATTATACATGTCAGAGCCTTTTATACACATAGACTACTATTATGGATCAAAACCGTTTCTGCATTTAAAGTGTGGCTGCTATCTTCAGGGGGTTAGTTGTGATAAACAATTAGTAAGTGGTTGTAATGAGTCATAATTAGTGTTCTCAGTTTACAGATTAACAGAAGATGGAAAAAACTGTTTCCAAATAAAATAATGCTGGATCCATTGTATGGGAGTGGAAGGACGAGGAATAATCAATACAATGTGCAAACTCTTTGCCATGTGCAAGTTTCAAATTGTTCCAATAGAAAGCACTAAAGAATACAAACATGTTTCATGTAGCCTGATGCATCGTTAGTGCAGACACATTTTGCAGGGACTATTTAAATCATATTACTGGTGTGATGTTATGCAAAAAATTAATTAAATTGGGCATTTAGGATGAGCTCTAGAGCAGATTTGAAATATATCGAGATATATATCGTGTATCGAGATATAGTAAAAAAATATCGAGATATTGATTTTTGCCCATATCGCCCAGCCCTAGTAACAGTGTATTTAAGTTCTGGGTTACCCCTCATGCCTGGTTTTGCATACTGACTAGGCCACTTTGTTTTCCACATTGTTTCTGAGGCTCATAGTGATGCTTATAATATACCTTTTCTTCTTGTTTTAAATACTTGGCACTTAAGCAGTGTGGTGCGAAATTGTAATACAGTGTATGTGATAACATTACTAGGCATTTAGATTTAATTCCCATTTTAGGCTCTCCAAGTGGCCCTGTGATATTTCTGGTCACCTTCACTTTGGTACCTCATTTAGCATCGCAGTAGAATGTTAATGGTAAGTCCATTTAGTTTCAATTTTAGCAAAATCCCAAAACACACTCTGATCCACCCTGAGAACGCTCCAATAAATGAACTGATAGTACCAATATTCCCTGCAGCCATGGCAGTTTATCAAAGTTTGTTTACCAAATAACAGTTTGGAAACCTGTCCTCACTACTATTGCAAACGGGTTTGAATAGTGTGCTTTGAAAAGCTGAACCCACTGTGCTGTGTTTGAGCAGCCTGTTTGCACAGAGACAATGATAACATCTATTAAGCACAACAAACGGCATTAGCTAATATACTAGTGACTTTTTCTCTGGGATTTCACCCCACAAAGCCAGCCAAAGAAAGAGTTTCCTGTCTTGTCTTTTTTTGCCTAGATCACAGCCTCCATCACTGGAATCTAGTCTCCATCACACACCCCATGCTTTGACCAGGTCAAGGAGGCAGGTGCTGCTTTAAAAGAGTGGATGTCTGTGTTGTTTCTCACTGCCTTTTTTAATCTGCGAAGTTTGTGTCAAGAGAAACCTGTTATCTGCAACGCGCCTTAAAGGTGGGCCTGTTGAAAGCATTTCTCCCAAATCGACAACTTATGCTGGTCCACACCTCTCTAAAGTTGCTGTCTTAGGTTAGTTAGAGGTAGCTTAAGAGGTCTGCATTAAGTGAGCAGTGGCAAAGCTAATAGAATGTGAGCAAATCGAATCATTTCACAGGTATGATAATCTGTATGTGTTTTAATACACATGCGCATGCATGCAAGTCAAAAGCCAGAGGGAAGACAAGTTAGTTTTTTGAAGGCGGTGCACGGCACTCCTTACATAAGACTTTTAAGAGGAGCTGCAGACACTGAACAATGTGTACTGAGCTTCAACAAGAGACTGAGCAGAGAGTATCCCATTTGTTTTGAGAGGAAGTGTGTGTGTGTGTGTGAATTAGCTGCCAGCTCGAGAATGGACTATATAGAGGCGAAAAGAGGTATGATACTGGATGGTTTTTGTTTGTGCAAAACTCTTAATTTGGTGTGTGTGTAGTGTTGGATAGTTTGTTTCCATATAAGCCGGTGCCAGTAAATGTTTGTAGGTGTATTCTGATTAGCACAGTGAGAGTTAAGCATTATTAATGTGTGGAATTGGGTCTTCATTGAGGCAGATGGTTTGATTTGCATCCTTGAAAACGAGATAACACTTAACATTGATACGATCTAGTTTAATGTGGTGTGTGTGTGTGTGTGTGTGTCCTGTCTGTGAGAATTTAAAATGTTTTGTGAGGAGAACAACCTGATTTTAACCCTGTTCTTACGTGCACGCCTAATGAATCAGTGTTGCTCATTCGAATATATGTGAACCTCATTTTACTACAGGCGTGTATCAGTGTTGGTGTCTGCCAAAGGTAAACTTCCACCATTTCCGTTGAGGTTAGTTTCATATTTACTCTGTAGCACTTTGAGATTCTAGCAATATAAAGTGCACTACAAATAAAATGTATTATTATTATATTTACGTGTCACCTAACGATGGATTAGGAAAATGTATTTTGCCAAAATGTATTGGACCAAAGTGATTGTAGTCTTTCTGTCTAAGAATGTCTGCCATTGCCAGATACACACATTTAAAACATCCTGGGAGGGTGCTTTTGTTGAATGCTCAAACCATCCTTCCCCCCCTTAATGTCTGCTACTATGTCTAAATCCTTAGGAAACACTGTAAAGGGATATATCTTGATGTTCACACACTTTTTATAAACGTGTATTCACGTAACAAACTGTTGGCTATTGCTTGCAGAAAGCTTAAAGGTTTCACTATTTAAAAGCTCCCCAGACAGATGTAACTGAGTGCGATCAGATCGTCAATCGGCAAAACCTATTGAACATGATAGCATGATCTGAAAGTAGAACCAATCACCCAACCCTATTGCATACAGAGCGTAGCCGGTTCAAAAGTTGACCTTTAGGCATACTGCACAACATACATAAAACTAATCTTCCACATCAGGTTCAGGGAAGGGCTGGTCTTTTGGTTGGCAGTCCTGGGTAGCCTGTTATTCCCTCTGTGTGTCAGGGCCAGCTGGTCTAACAGCACTATAAATAGCTTTCTTTGACCTCGACAACTATATCAAGCCCAGAGAAAGGATAACTGACAGATGAGCAAGAGAAAGAAACCCAGTCAATAGAGGGGAGGGACAGCAAGAAGGCAGCTCCTCTTTCCCCTTAGCTGGGACTGCACACTGTCTTTGTAGCCAGTCAACCTCCTGTTCAGTTCGTCAGCAGTCAAGGCTGTCAGTGGGCAGGGATGGGTGATCCAGCGACCCTGGTGGAGTCCGCCACCCCTCCTGTCGCCACGGCCATCCCCACAGTGATAGCTGGGGAAATGCAAGGTGAGGAAAGCCTCGGCTCAAGGGCTAACCAACTAGAGAGTTTAGAAGGACAAAGGAGTGTGGAGGTCATTGAGTGGGCCTGCTTGGTTGTTTGCAGGGCAAAGAATTGAGTAAGTAATGGAGCA
Source organism: Hyperoplus immaculatus (assembly GCA_949357725.1). Classification (NCBI taxonomy): domain Eukaryota; kingdom Metazoa; phylum Chordata; class Actinopteri; order Uranoscopiformes; family Ammodytidae; genus Hyperoplus; species Hyperoplus immaculatus. The sequence goes on from OX442359.1 coordinate 27,335,367, forward strand.
AAAAGTTGACTTCTTGCAGGTGTGGGAGCAGATATAGCCCCCTAAAGCTTCTTTTCAATTGTCCTGGGGCCATCTCGACATAGCATTTTTGTTTTAGTTTTCTATTGTGTAAAGCTCAGTGAACGTTCGATCAGTAGTGTAGAAACACACGCTAAATTATAATTGCAATTTTGTACTGAACAGAATTTTAAATAAGTTTAATTGTGGTTTGGTAACATTTAGGGAAACCAGGTAATAATTGAAGTTGCTAAACTGCAATTGGTATCTGTTGTTCTTGTACATGACTACTGCTTCTAGCTGGTAGGAGTAGAATGTTCCAGTACATTTTTACATTAATAAAGAACAGGGTTAATGCAACATACCATACATCTCCTGCTTCAGTATTTGTGCTAACTAAGCTTGGCTCAACACTGAACAGACAGATCTGTGTAATAGAAGTGCAGAAATAAAGCCAATATAGATATTCTCATCTGACTGGCAATATGACAAACAACAAGAACACTCAAATGTTGACTTGTGTAAGTTTATTTTGGATTGTACAACTGAACTGGAAATGTCTGTCACTGAAACATTTCTCTGTATGGAGTGGACCAAGCTATCATTTAAATGGATATATAAATGGTAAATGCTTGTGTTCAGAGTTGACTGTTACTATTCCGGCAGATGGCAAAGTATATTAAAAGACACCCAATGTGAGAAATTTGATCTATGGTCTTTGATTGTGTGTTTGAGTTTGACCTAGCACCATGTAGCCGACTTAAACACCTGTTCATTCTCTAACATTACTTTCTCCCATCATGCATTGTGGGATGTCATCGACACCCCCCAGAATAGCTTCTTGGATATGTTATTTTTCTGTTTCTATCACCTCCTCTCCTTCCCCCAGAGTCAATTCTGAGGGATTAGTGCAAATACAGACGATGACATATGATTCCAAAAAGATTTTTCCAGAGTAAAACGTAAAAATATCACATTTGATAGTACCTTAATGTTCCTGTGTTGCAATGTCTAGTCAACATTCCTTACTTTAAGGGTTTGGGATGAACAGGTACTACATAGCTTTGTACTCCTATGGCATTTTTTCCACTGGCCCGCCTCCAAATGGGCTGACAAATCAGCGTCATCGTTCAGTGACCCCGAACCTCTAGCCATCTGTGAATAGCCTCCACTGCTAAGTCACTTGAACCACACATCCCAAATAAGCCTATTTTAATGTATAAATATTAAACGCAATACTGTCTGAATAATGCCCTGCATAACTACTACAAACACATAACGAGGGCTAAAAAAGAAAAGTCCACTAGATTAATGCTAATTTATGAATGGAAATGCCATTTCGCTCGTGGTTTTAAACTATACTTTAACAATAAACCATTGACGTATAAGGGCCCGTGTCCACAATGCTATGAATGGCAAATGAGGTCAGTGCTCTTCTACTTTATCATATCAGGGCGGCATGGCCTTAATTTATGTTTTTAGTAGGCTAACACAGTTGAGCAACGGTAGGCTACACTGGGTGGTCAAATACATATTATAAACACAGCACCAGAGGGTGGTGCATCATCTCGAATTGCCCTTCGTAGAGAAGTGAAAATGAATGACTGGTGGCTGCCACTAACGTTCATGACGGTTTTGGGTTACAAATAGGAGGCAAATGACAAGCTTTCTTTCTGTTCTTTCACAAGTCCCAGAGTCACACACCGAAGACGCTACCAGTGAGTGACACAAGCGCCGCGCAGCGGGGCTAGAGAGCGCTAGGTTCATGTTTCTGCTTCAAAATAAAAGTCAAAATTGACTTGACGTTTTGCCAGTTAAATTATTTTTTTGTGAAATTACACTGTAGGAAATGTTCAGTTTGAATTAACAGTAACCTAACTGCGAGCTACATGTTCAGTTTGTGGTGTTGTTCTAATGTAAGGTCTACTAGTTTTTGCAACAGCATGTGAAAAAACTAAAATGTATGTAAGACCAAAAAGAGTGTTCATCTCGTGATTTAAAAAAAAATCATCTGTCTTTTTTGAGGGTAAATCATAGTTCCATGAACTGTGGTTTAGACCCTGGTTCCAGCAGTGGAAACAATCCTTTTTGAATCCTTTTGTAGTGAAGCAACATACAGACACTGTGCTGTATATTAGTGATGAAGTTGCATTGCTTGGTTTTTGTTGTAATTCCTAGACTTTACATCCTTATTTGAATGTACAGCTTGACTTTGCCTGTTTAAAAGAAAAGCCTCATGGAAACCTGTCAAATTCACAAGTGACTGACATCCTGCATTGTCTTTGTCTTGCAGATGGTGCTAAACCCCCATCGGTAAATAAGAACGGGAAAAAGGCCGACTCTGGATCCAGCGGCAGCTTCTTCACCTGGTTCATTGTCCTGGCCCTGCTGGGAGTCTGGACATCTGTAGCTGTGGTCTACTTCGACCTGGTCGACTATCAGGGAGTCCTTGGTGAGTACACAGTGCAACACAAATGTAGATTTGGCCTAAGGAGTAGCTGAATGTTGTTATTCTCTTTTGTAGTCTTTTCCAGCCAAATGCACCTTGCTGAAAAGGTGTGGTGGTTTTTGTCTAAACATGTTCATTTATCTTCTGTCCACAAATGTGCACACCTGCCGTCTGTTCCTGAAGTAGACTTTAACCCTGAGTAAGAACCAGTCTGTCATGATGATTTACCACTGATGTCAGACCAGCACTCATTACCAAGCTGACATGAGTCCACTTTTTATTCCTCTTATTCCATTCTCTGATCAAACATCTGAACAAAATACTTAGTAAATCAGACACCAAAATCACTGTTACCTTCTGCAGTAGCACTTCACGAACAACATATAAGAACCACCAAAAAACTCACAAACATTCCTGTCATTGGTGTGTGGTTGTAGTCCACAAGTTATACTACAACCAGCCTTTAGCACTCTTTTCTACTTTAATGACCGTTAGATGCATGTCTGTCACTAATCTTCACTCCTAATGATTAATGTTGAACATTTATTGTCTCTGGCAATCTATTATTAATGTATAAATAATCTGTTCTGTTTAATTTTTTAAATCTCGCTCTTGTTCCAATGTATATGTTTTGTGTTTGCATGCAGACAAGGCAAAGGGCTTACAAATTAACCTGTCTGAGGCCTTGCAAGGTAAACATATGACGGGGCATTTTTCTCTTACACCTTGTATTAACAATGATGAATGTTGTCTTTTGTTGTTGTTGTTTTTGTGATCTCAAGACACTTCCTCCTTCCTTCCATCCCCTACACACTGGTCACACAGCCCTCAGTTAAAATAAAATCTTAAAGTGTGGAATACTTTTGTACAATGACAGGCAAAGTTATAGCAACTCACTGCTTCACAAATCAAATTAAATGTAAAAACAAACAGTTCAATTTAATTTGTAAAGTTATACTTGGTCAATGTCGTCTTAAAAGAAAAACATGTAAATAAACTGCTAGAATTTAGCACAGTCATGTTAACCATGTCAAGACGCCCTTTTTGTCAAATAATCGTCCTTGTTCAGCTGGAGCATGTGAACAGTCCTCTGCATTGATTTTAAACAACCTCTTCCCAGTTGGTTTAGATCAGTGGTTCTCAATTATTATTTTTTCGCGCCTCCCCCTAAATTTAAATACTATTAAGAACCTGCTAATATTTATTTATGTATCTGTACAAAACCACAGTGTGAGTTTCTGGCAAGAGCATTCTGCATACAATCACCTTATTATCAAATTAGATAACAAAAATTAGCTGTGATAACTTCTGCAGCAAAACAATTCAAAGTTCAGTTTATTAGCTCAATTTGTAACATTTAAACAAGACTGCTCAGTCTGTGTGAATCTCAGGACAGAGAAACAAGAGCAAATGATTCACTGAGGTTTGCATTTCATTCAAAACATTTTTAAACTGTAAACATAGTTAAGATGTTTTTTATTATTATAGGCCAATAGGCCTTCTGTGATGTGATAATCAATAATTCATTAATGTTATTATTAGTCTACTTGCTTGATTTCTTTTTAAATAGCCTACAGAGACACATGTGGACATTTATTTACTGCAAATCGTGGCCTTTCGCGCGGATATGACCATGCACAAGCACACATCGCGCTTGCTAGCAAAAAGGAAGCACTGGTTTAGGTCAAAGTTGTCTGTCCAACCTCATGTTCATTTTGTACTCCTATAGTCAACTTGCTGGCAGAAACAAAAGGCAGCTGCTTTGGTACTACCACCCTCAACTTAGAGCACAAGTTGGAGCTCCTCCAAGTGTTCTCTAATGTCACTAACACACTATATTTGGCCAAATATCTCATTGTCATCTTGTTTCTTTCTTTATTAATAGTAATCACTCACCTAGTCTTACTGTTACCCAAATCCTCTCATATTCAAAGGAATTCTCCAAGCTTTTGGTGAATTATAGCTTCGGCCATCTTAGCCAGCTATATATAGAGACTCAATACATTTTTTATGAAGGATCATTTTGCCCTTCTAACAGTTAAACAAACTATAATAATCAGAGGCAATGAGAGTTACCAAGGGGCCAACCTCCAACAAGCTTGGTGCATTTCTTTAAGTGTCCGTCTGTCTGTGTTAAATGTTGCATGTATATGTCCAATTTTCAATGTGTCTTTGTATTTCCTTTAGAGAACAAACATTAAGTCAACCTGTGTTTGCTGCTGTAGGTAAACTGGTGGCATACGATACAGATGGCGATGGTGATTTTGATGTCGAGGATGCTAAAGTTCTCCTAGGCAAGTTGATTTATCTGTAATTTACAACTAATTCTAGTGGTCACTATCAGTATCTTGCAGAAAGGAAATCAAAAGCGACTCTCTTTCTCTAGTGAAATCTGAAAATCTTTAACTGATTATTGGCAAGGTCAACATGTCCCACAATGAATCAGCTCTTACTGCATCATGACACAGTTCCATTTCTGCAGGCTACTGATCATGTGTTTTGTATTAGGTTATCACATTAAATGGCATTTTGGGTTTCTTTTGCATGACTGATCATTCTTTAGCGGAATGTAACAAATTAAAACTTCAAAAAGCTGCACACTTCAAACACTTATGGACTAAGTACCACTTTAGAGATTTTCTTAACTGGTTTGTAATCTTAAACGAGCCACGTGTGTCTGAATGCCCCTGAAACTAAGTTGTAATTGGTCTAACATCCGGAAGCTTAAGAAGGTAGGTGCTCTGTAGTTGGGCTAAAATCCACCAATCAGTTCTGTGAAACAACCTGCTATTAAAGGATGGAAATAACTAGGTTTATCAGAACCAGTGGTTTGTAACAACAACCCTCTTAAACACAACTCAATTGTTTTTTTTTATCATAGTATTTTTGTTCGGTATTCATGGCCTCAATGTTGCAGCAGTGTTATCGTTTTTTGAAAATGTCTCGTGTGTGTGGGTGGGTGTGGCTGGAAGCTTGAGAAGAAAATATTTCCCGTTGTGTGCAGTGCTGCATGTTGCATGGTTTTATTCACGATAAGCTTCAGTCTTATTTATCGAACTTCCAAACATACTGAGATCTTTACATATTGGACCCTTTGCAAATAGCTTAATTCCAACAGAAGAGTCAGGATTTTGAACTTTGCATGATAAGTTGATCTCCATAGAACTTCAAAGAACCTGAACATAAGTTTTTGTGTTTCATAATTTCTTGTGCCCAGTGGGTTTCTAGTCGAGACCACCTAAACCAAGACCATCATTACAGAGACCAGCGTATAGCTCCAGTCCTCAGTCCAAGACTGAGACAAGACCAAGACTTTGAGAAGTCGAGACAAGACAGACCTTTTTAAAAAAAAATGGCATGAGACCGGTCTTGGCTACAGCACTCGTACCCAGTAAAATGATGACATTCTGTGCCTCTTAAATCCAATAGAATGACAAGTTTCAGTTTCATTTTTAAAATCAAATCTAGAAAAGCAGACCTTTTTGGTTTGAACCTTGGTGAGGTGTGTAACTTGTGAAAGTCACATTAAATCAATGTGTCATTCTGAATGTAAAGGAAAGAGATGTAGTAGGCATTGTTATACGAGACGCTGATATAGGCATATAATGAAACATGCAGATGTAGGCTACTGTCCTTTGTAATAGCCCAGTATGATTGTGTCGAACTCGGAGATTGCTGGCACGTTCACTTATGATCCATCACTTTCTGACTGAACAGCCTCATGGAACTCGGTTGTTTGCGGTGCAGGGTTTAAAATAAAAAAAAGTTTTGCGGGTGTGTACGGACGATCAGGTTAACAAACTATGGATAGGTTTTTTTTTTTGCTCCTTGCTATCACTTCTACTTCTATTTCACACTGAGAGAACTTTTGCAATCTGCTCCGTCACCAGAGTTCATCCTCTTTCAGACATGTTACCCTCTTTATACCATAAGCAATATATCAACCATGTCTCTGTAACCATCCCAGCTCAAAACATCTTCACCCACTCCTCAATTGAAGTTTGCCTCCTGGCATTGTAGTGCATGCTCCAATGCATATGCTGTACCTCTCTTACCATTCATTTAGATCCTTTTTTAGATCTCTCCCTATACTACCTTTTTTATGATTGTATTATGTTTTTAAGCCTGTCTCTCTTTAGCTCTTTATGTGCCTTGTAAAACCACTAGAGCTCCGGAAGACATGAAGTCAGGAATCTGTATCAACACATTTTAATGGCTATTAAAAACCATACTGGGCAGTGCAAAATTATTTATCATGGACACTTTAACACCCTGCTAAAAGTTTACCTTTGACCAAAATACTCTCCACCTTCCACCATTCCACCCACAGTAAAAATGATGTAGGATGACACCCCATGTTCATTATCCAAAGATTACTAAAGTGCTGACATTTTTCATTTGAAACAAGTTGTATATTATTAAGATGGATTGGAAAGTCGACCCCTACATCTTTGCCTGCTATAGGATTGAATAGATGGAGGGAAGTAAAATATACATTTCAGTCATTCTTTAGGTTAATTGACCTTTTAATACTTTTTATTAATTGTGTCTTAAATATTGTCTTAGATTCTAAGGCTGTCTCCACATGATGAGCAGTGTAAGATGAAGTCTGATGTCTGGGCCCAGACTTGATGCAGCTTAGCTCAACGCATATCATTTCTATCAATAAGAACTATTAATATAAAAAAATTGCTCAAGGCTCAAGCTTGCACAAAGTGATTTTGTTGGTGATCATGTGTAGACAGCCAAATGCAGCTGCTTATGATGGAGCCTGAGTAAAGTAGTTCCCTCGCTGCCTAACCTACGCTTAAAACTTCTCTTACCTTCTCCTCTTGTTTCTTTCCCTCTTTCTCTTTCTTCCTCTGCTTTTGACCCTCATTCATTCTTTCATTACATATTTTTTTCTCTATTTGATTCCATCTTTATTTCTTCCAAATTTTCTCAGTTTTTTCCACTTCCTTTCATGTTGTTCCATCTCATCACTTCCACACTTTATACTTCCAAACTACTTTCCATCCATCCATACCTCCATCCCTACCCCCTCTTGTTTGCGTAGGCCTGACCCGTGATGGCGATGGTCAGGGCGAATCCGAGGTTCTGGATTGGTTAGAAGAAGTGGAGGAGGGCGACTCTGATTGGTTAAACGGTTTCTTCACTTTCCTGTACGGTCTGATAAACCCCCTGGAGTCCTTGGAGGAGGAGGAGGAGGAGCACAGTACCTCAGGAGGACTTACTGGGACACAGGAGGAGGAGGAGGAGGATGACGAGGATGAGGGAAGGGTCAGAAGAAGAGCCAAAGATAATGGAAATCAGGGGCAGAAGATTATCATAGTAGGCCTCCATAACCAATAGCCTCAGGCCAACTGCAGCAATCCGGTTATTCTCTAATGTGGTGGTTTTGACCAAAGGGCCTCAACAGCCCAAGCTACAGTGTCTGAAAAACTCTTCAGTATTTTCTGTGCTACCTTTGGAAGGTTTTTGTAACTACCATGCCAGTAGTTTACAGCTACATGTTCTTCTCTGCCAGTCTACTTATGTGTTGTGGGCCCTACCCATCCCAGGTATTAAACACTGGAATCCCCAAATACTTGACGCAAGCTTCATTCTTGTATCGTTGAGATCCTTTTGAAGGAGTTTTTTTATTATTATAATTTTTTTAAATAACTCTGAAGTTACGTGGACATGATACTCAGGAACACCTTTTAGAAGTCATCTCAAACTTTTTTTTGTAGAATTCCAAAACATGTGGCCACAGACGGCAACATTAAATTTTCTCGATGCCACGATGATTTGCACATGGACAGCTACCCGCTTGTCCCTTTCACTGACACTTTGTCTTTTCCTATTGCTGCATGCCATCAAAGTTGATCCTCAACATATTTGCTCTGGACTGTTAAGCTATAATCATGAATTTGTACTTCTGGGCTTTGGTCTGGGACTTCATTTCTACCTGGTATTAACATGCAGTCTTTGTCTGGATAATATAAAACTCATAAATACAGTGGTAAATGCACCCAGCATGCATTTGAAATGGGACTGCTATCAGAACATCCAGACCACATCTGGAGGTGTCTGTACATATGCCTTCAGCTGTCCCTGTCTGTTAGGTGGCTCTCATCTTGCACAAGTTAGTAGTCCTATGTACCGCATTACGTCCAAATCTAGCTTACTAATTAGTAAGATGAGATCTGATCACATTGTAAGCAGATTTTATATTAAGAAAACGTGTATGCCAGATGCGAAAGCAAAGCCCTGTGATCAGATGTCAACCTCTAGTTATTGTTTCTGGATATAAATTGCATGTAAATACCAGGTGGAAACTCATTGAATATAAATGGTACTAATAGTTAGTTGGATTGCCTTTTCTAATTCATGTGTTGTACTGTATATTGATCCATCCTTCAGGTTCTTGTGTGATCTGCAGAAATCAAGCTTCATATTCGTGTTGTTTGTCTTATCCTCTCCCTCTTCTCTGCAACAGCATTGGATCCCTGTATCTTTTCCAGGCTCCTAATTTTTCTTCAAACATGCTACAAATGTCTTACACCTACTGCAGTTGTCAGCCATGAATCCTGTGATAATTTAATCCAAGGGTTACGGTTGTGACTATTTACAGGTAGACTCCAAATTGTTGTCACTCCAGTTTGCTTGTGTTGTGGGTCAAAGTTGAGAGAAGGGTTTACTGCAGTCGATAGTGCCACAGAGAAGAGGCATAATTCATCATGCTCTGTCAGCTGAAACTAACAGGAGTATTGTCATGTGAATGTGCCCAGGGTGTGTGTTCCTGTGTCAACAGGTTTGCGAAGACCTGAAGGGTTCTGAATGCTTGCATGGCGCCTGATTTAGAAACAGGCTCTTCCAGCTCTGGGTGCGACTCCAGCTTTGGCTTTTTTAGTAGGCTGAATCCACATGGTGCTGTTAAAGCAGAGAAATGGAACACTGAAAGATACAAGATATAATGCCCATATGGTATCGTATTTTTCTTCCGTCACTCTAGTGTGTTCAAATGAACATCGGATAAGCAGAGTGGTACCTAAAGAGAGGCAGACATGGAAGTACCACTTTGTGAATCGTTCAGCTAATTAGTGAGGTGTCCTCTGCTGGTAGCTGTTGTGATGGTGGAGACACAAATATGATCCATCTGCAAGCTTAAGCACTGCGGTGTCTCCACAAGGGTGCTCTGCACCTGGGAATGTGTCTTTTCAGATGTGGTGGTCCTCTTCGAGAACTTATATGTAGACGTTTTTCACACTGACCACAGGTCTTTCAAAACATTGACAATTGCATTCTATTAAGGGGAGCATGTTCCAGGGTCTTGGTGTTATGCATGCTGTCTCACTGAGGTACTTTATGGAACTGAGGCCTGTTTCAGGTAGCTGGTTTTGAGGCAACCCAGAGTTTGTTCGCTCTGAGTTAGTGGAAACTCTGGGTTTTCCGTTTCAGGTAGCAGGTTAAGCGCAACCGAGAGTCAGTTACTGCGGCAACATAGGCCGTGGGTCTAACCTGCTCGGGAGGTGGTTAGACCTACCCTGAGTTTGTTTTCACTTCACGCTGCAGCTCCGACTGTAGAAAGAGTGTCACTGTCACACGCGTCCCTGTACAGTTTGAAGCAAAATCACTCCATAGAAATCTCCATCGGGATGTTTTTATCATTTCCTGATGATTTTACGTTTGACCGATCATTTATCTGATCAGTAGCCTTGTTCTCAGTCGTTCATATAGGAGGCCACGTTACACATCGTGACATGCTCTACATTCAGATTAGTAAACCTATTTGTATTGTATGCTTTTTAACGTCTGTGCCACTGAACAGATTTATGTCAGGTGGATTCATGTAACGCTGCGGCTGCACGCGATCGTTACTGTTCACTTGTGCAATCCTAAAGTCACAGACGAGCCTCGTTAAATAGCCTAATATGAATATAAAAATTCTATAATTTAAACTGTGATCACTTGAGGAAAATGGATCTGGTAATAAATCAATCAGGCTCTTCAATGTAAACTGTCACCTAATGTGTCTGTTTACTGCACAGTATTAGGCCATAGCTTGCCAACATATTATCCAGCAAATATAAAACACTGTCAGTAATGCTGTGCCGCTCCAGCTTTATACTTTACTGCTGATATGCGTAACTTAAAATAGACTATGGCTTCTCATGAGGAAGCGAAATTATTCTCTTGACAAAAAATGTTTGCTCTGTTTTTTTCTGAATTGCCGAGGAGATTAGATCAGAGTTATGAGACAATATACCCGTTAATTCTTCTCCATACCATAAGCTCATTTGTTAATATTTCTAACTCTAGTGGGAGGAGCGGAGATTTTTTTTTTTTTTTGAGAAGTGGGAGGATCAATTATTTGTTTGTTCTGTTTCCATGGTGAATCATGTTATCAGCGATCCATTGACGATGGCGCACGCGATCAACCTAGAGTGAACACGCTCATAGTTGATTTACCCAACGCTGATCCACTGTTCTGAAACCCAAAACCCAGAGTTGCTCGTCAACCCTGCGCAGGATTAAACTCAGAGTATGTAAAACCAGCTACCTGAAACAGGCCTCTGAGCTTCTGCAATTACGAATCAAGTGGTCTGCTCACTCTGCTGTGAAAAGGTCTGTAGTCAGATTTAGATTCTGCGCTGCTGAACTTTTCTTTCTCTAGTGGATGTGCAGCAAAGATCTTAGTTGAGTTGAATAGCAACCGTGTGCTTTTGCTAGAAAAGGCCAGTTAGGTTTGCAAGTTATGTTGGTTAGGAGGAATAATAAACGATTGTTTTAATCGGCTAATCACTTAATGGTGGGACCGCGACACAGGTCTCCATGTGAAAGAGAGCCGTGTTGTAACTCTGGTTTTGTTTGTTTGCAACATCAGATGAAAAACCTGGAGTTGCAGCCAAGACAGGAGCTAAGAAAGGTATCGTCAAGCAGTTAGTTGCATGAAGGTGTGCAGTGTGGCTTAGACCAATGGGTTAGGGTGAACCACTCACAACTGTTTTTTTTTTCATAAACAAACAACTCTCCAGTTTTATTATAAATGAGTAATTGCTCCCCTTTGAAATGTTTAATTTGCAGTGATTTCTTTTCAAAATATTTTTCTGACCTAATTCTGTGTTTGTGCTTGAGTAAAACGTGTGTTTAACCTGAGTATGGTACATGCGTACCTTAATTTTGTTGAATTTTTAAGAAACTGGTGTACATCCTGTTGTTTAACATCAGTTTGAACTTCATCTAACCTACCAGCATGGTCTACAAAGTGTACTCTTAAAGGACAAAGTAAGAGGACTATGGCATGAAACTGGTCCTGATGTGGATACATATGTTCCCAACAGACATGCACACCTGCCTGATGTGTGGTGATGTCCAAAAACCGAGTGAATCTGAGCATGGTTTTCATCCTTTGACTCATTTTACGAGTTGGTGAAACACCAAACAGTGTTGTTGCTCATCTATCCCAGATACCTTAACCAAGGATGTGGGCTGGAAGCTTCGGGAGGCTCTAAAGCAGCAGTTGGCCATCATCCATGAGCGAGTGGAGGCCAAGAAGCTGGCCAAGCTGGCCCTGGCTGAGGTCAGAGAGCTCCTGGCCAAAGAGGAGGAGGACAAGGGGCTGGAGCTGGGAAGGAAAGAAATAATGACCAAGGTGAAGGAAAGGGTGGCTACCAGGCTGAAGGAGGAAGAGGAAAAGATAGAGAAAGAAGAGATGGAGAAAGCTTTGGAGAAACTAAGGAAAGAGAAAGCAAAACAACTGGATGAGAAAATGGAGGAGGAAGAGAGCAAGGAGAAGGAAGGGGAGAAGAAGTCAATGAAGGGAGGGGAGAGAGAGGAGAAGGGAGAGGAGGAAGACAAGGGGAGAGGGAAAGAATCTGCCAAAGAAAAAAGAAAGAAAGGCAAAGCTAAGAAATGAAGTCAGAGAAGAGGCTTAAAGGGATGTTTAACCTAAGGCAGTGTTGGCCATTTTATCAACTACCGATGTCTACTGACAAAGTATCATAAACTGTTGGGTCAGATTAATGTTACTTATTCTACTTGTTTTACTTAAATTCCTGATTTAAATTAAAATGATGCTTGTTTAAAAATTCATGTCCAGACGCTTGTGTTCAGACAGCATTCAACAGAAAAGGAGATGTTTGGCTTCTTTTGCCAAATTAAGGTAAAAAGGAGTTTGTAGATTATTTTTTTTTTAATTTCTTTACATTGACATTTGCACAAAAACTCAGGTACGGCACTTTGATCTAAAGATTTCAAACCCAGACCTATGTGGTCTTTGCAGAGACGAGTAGTTACCACTGTTGCATGTTCTTCTTGGTAATAAAGTGGTGCTAAGGTCAATTTATCGCTTACTGTAAATTATTTCACTACATTAAAACAATATACATGTGCAGTTGAGTTTTTAACCCAGCGCATTTAAAAATAAAGATAATGGCAAAGTATTTGAATTGGGCACACAGGGCATTAAACAGTGGTCTGCTGAATCGCTTGAAGGGGGGCTGAAAAAAGTCATTTACAATGACTGGCTAGTTATCTTTGAAAAGTTTTAATGCACCCTGTGTTGTATTTACTTTTGGCCATGGGCTTGAGCTAGCTAGTTAGGTAGCCAATTATATTTTAATTCTACCTGTAGAAGGGAAAATCTCCTGGGAACAAGGGCCAAGTAGTGAAGGGACACCAGCTTAGTCAGTGTGCAGTGTTAAGGGCCCAACATACTTGCTGCGTGGGGTCCACAGACTTAGAAGTTAGCGGTACCCATACGCACAGTTGCATTCCTGCTCCAAAACAAGGCTTGCACCTGTCTGCATCGGTGCACGGTCGCAAACGGTTGACGGTTAGGAACTGAAGCCGATTTCTACATCACACATATGAGAACTTGCTTCCGGGGCAAGTATGAATTGGCCTTTAGTGCTGTGCTGGACATTGATGTGGATGTGAACTAACTATTCTGGAATCACTAGTATAGATGTTGTAACCAGCGTCCATTTCGTCAAGTTTGTGTTTTGGATTATCAAAAAGCTCTATGGTTTGCGAGAGGCACAACAAATGCTTCAGTGTTGATTAAGTTGGCTATACTTCAATGTGCATAACCATGTTTACATTTGACTAGATTTAAAACATAAGGGTTATGCAACCCATCAATCGTGCCATAAAATTTGAGTTTTTCAAAAATGTAGGGAGATTTGTGTTCCACTAACAAATGTTTTCTTTTGTCAATAAAGTTTCTGAATCCTTTCTAAGTGTCTTTCTTAAGATCACACTTTGAATCTCTATGACTACCATCCAATTAAAAGCTACTCTGGTGCAAAAATATCAAACTGTTTTCGGACGATGATAAAGTACTCCTTAAGCACACTACATACATTTTTTTTAAATCATATATACATATTTGTTGAAATGTAGCCTTGTCAGCTTAAGACGGACCACAATATGACATTGTGTTCATGGAGTCTGCAAAAGAAAACCCAGGCCTTCATAGATGGTTTGATAGGAAGTGTTGCTTCATGTGAATGAGTTCACCAATGTTCATGTTTTATGCTTGCAATGTACTGTTTAAGTTGATTCTGTGCATTACACACAAACACGGCCATTTCCTGTGTCACACTGTATGCTTTGACATGTTTCCTGGCATCAACCTGTGCATCATCTCATGTAGGGCTGAAAGAGAAGGCCGTTGTCGTCACTTACGGTCGCGAAGAAGCCGCTGCCCCCGTGGAGACTCCTGAACCCACACCAGAAGGTACCAAATACAAGTTCATTTTACACACAAGTAACCGGCACACTCTCCTTCCAGTTTCCTCACAGCATCTTGTAGATCAGTGGTATTCACTATTTTTTTCAGGAGAGCCGCACTGACAGGACAAAGTCAACAGGAGAGCCATTTTTACCGCAAAGTATCTTAAGCTATAAACCCAGTCATACATTAGCGGCATATAAAAGCAACAGGCAAGATCAAGGCGCAATGTTATGATGAAATAAAAGAGTAAAAGTATGTCCCAATAGTATGCCTACTGCATCCTAGATTATTTTTATCGTCGGATGTAGAAGAGAAAAAAAGTATGTGATTCGGAACGCAGGGACAGTATTTTTTTTACTGCCATGCAAGCCGCAAATAGAAGCCGCTCAATGAGAAGGGGAGCACCGCGTAGATTATAGAGAAGGGGAGCACATATTTCCAGTCTCAACAGCCTGGCAGCATCAGATGGATAGCAAAGCCTCAGTATGTGTCTGGTGTCAAAGGGCTTTGTGTACTGTTCATTAGGTTTCAGTTTCATGAGGTGGTTTAGATCTTACAGGAATAGTTCATTTTTTGATTGCTGCTTCACTCTCGAGTTCAAGACAAGGTGACATAAACAATTCTTTCAAAAGTGCATGCATTTTTGAAGAAATGGGCAATTGTCACTAATTGCTAGTTAGCTTATCTCAAATAATGGTAGTCAATAGGATGCATAAGCCTTTCCACACAATAGTCAGATGGTAAACTTTACAACATAACTAAATGGTCCTGTGTGCTGGTTGGGACTTGTTTATTTACCACCTGATATTGCGCTCTAATTTTTTCACTTTTGGTAATTTTAGAATTGAATTGAATTGAACTCGAAGGAAGCTGCGCAGTAAACATGTGCAACAATTGTGGATGTGCTCGTCAACAAAACGTGTTTTAAAATGACATGAAGAGGGGGGTGCTTGTGGTGTAGTGGTTGAGCCTCCCGTCCTCATCGCAGCAGACCCAGTTCGAGCCTGACCCTCTCTCTCCAAATCTGTCTAATAAAGCAAAAGATGCCAAACAAAAATCTTTAAAATGACATGAATAAGACAACATTTTGTGCACAACACAATGTGGTAAATGAACAAGTCACGAGAAGAACACGTGACCGTTAAGAGAAGTTTTAATGTTTATCTTCTGACTGTTGGCAGAGGCAGGCTAACGCTACCCACTGACTACCAGTTTTTGTAATAAGTAATGAGCGGCCTTTGCCCATTTCTTCTTCACAAATGCAGGCACAGTTAAAGGTCACATATTATGCTAAATGCACTTTTTAAATGTGTTCCAACATATCCATGGGTCCACGGTGTACCTAGAGACTGCCAAAATATTAAAAAAATAACAATCTCTCTTTTTCTCACTCTCCCCCTTTCTGAAACCCGCCCCCCTCTCCTCCCCCCCAATATACTCCAGTCAGAATTCTCCTTGTTTCTGACCTCAAAAACTGGAAAGCCAGAAGCTTCCACTGTGCAGCCCACACCCCTATTTCTTATTGGTCCACGGCTCTGACAGACAGAGGGCGAGGCGTATCTGGCTTCGCTTCCGGACAGGGGGCCGGGGGGAACTCAAAAGATTGTATATTTACGAGGGGAGCTGCAGCTCTTTTTAAAAAATAGGCCATTGTGAGATTAGCTGAACATCAGCATAGTACAATAAATTATCTGAAAGTTTTTTCAGCAAACAATTAAAGAAAAACGTATTAGGGACCACTAAGACCATATAATATGGTGTATAATTGTACCGAAAAGTGTATAATATGGGAGCTTTAAAGGAATGGTTTCTATCGCCTTGTCTTGAACCTGAGTGAGGCAACAAGCTAAAAATAAAATATGTTGAACTATTCCTTTAGGTGACACATGCGCTTAAAGTTCCATTTATTTTGTTCACACAAAGCACTAGGTGTAGATTTAATTTAGGTAAAAATAGACGAGTAGTATATTCTACTCGGCTGTTGCCTACTGTAGAGCTTGCACCTCAACAGTCGTTTACTCCATCATCCCAATCTCCCCAGGGCTCAATGTTCCCAAGGCTCAATGTTGGCAGGTTTATATTGCACCAAATAAGATGTTCCTGAAATTGGTGACTAGGTTCAGGCATCACAGCTGGGAGGTTAGGGGGACAGGGAGAGGTTAGAATAGGACTGAGACGACACGCATGCACACACACAGACATACTGTAGGGCTAGCCCGAATACCATTTTAAGGTGCCAACAATGGTGCAGTTGGAAATATTGAACTTTTTGCCGCCGGCCGCGCCGCGGTAGCAATTAGCGTTGAGCTCCTCCCAACGTCACTCACTTCAGGACGACGGACAGAGGAAATTAAGATGGATGAAAACATAAGAGTCACAGTTTGCTCCCATAAGTTCTGTGAATAGCCTATGTGTCTGTTGCCTGCCGTGTACAGTTATCAGTTTTGCTTTATGAACCAAGTTAGCACCGGTTAGCTTGGGTAAAGCACCATCAGCACAGCAGACTGGTGCTCTCAGCACCGGTTAGCGCCAGCATATCCCCAGAGTAGAGAAGGCTACTCTGGTCGGGCGGCCAGCGGCGGACACAATATGACCCAATATGATCACGCAGCGCGGAACCTGCGATTCGCGTGGCCAACCGCCGCGCAGTGTGTTGGCACCTTTACAGGCTTCAAATACTCGTTGGATTTTCTGAGCGAGTATTCGAACACTTGTTCTAAAAAAAAAAAACACACCATTTAAAAAAAACAACATTAATGATCCCAAATTACTCACTGAAATCGAGTGTGAGCCGAGACGGCAAGCCCAATGTAATTGCTAACCGACTAGTATTTTTGTTGCAGACTAGTGAGACAGCAAACGTTTAACCTACTAGTAATGTGTGTCCCTATTTAAAAAAAGAGAAATTTAAACCAGAATCAAACGCATGTAAGAATAAATGGAGGAGTTACATAGAATTAAAAATATTCTATTCAGTGTCATACGTTTGTCAAGGGGCCATGTAAAGTACAGAGACCTCCTTTAAGGTTTAAAATAGTATGTATTTGCAAGATATGTCACTGCCTATTGATTCTCATGCATAACCCAACCCCTCCTTCTCCCTAGCTATCATTGAGCCTGAGCCCGTGCTTTTTGAGGAGGTGATTGAAGCTGCTGTTGCAGAGGACTACTCGGCACCACCACCAGGTAAGCGCATATATATTGTATATGTGTGAAGGCCTTCATGTAACGGTGAAGGCAAAACTGGATTTCATCAATGCAGGCAGAAAGTTATTTAATGCAGAGAAATGAGATTTGTCACACTACACAACACTACTCGGGGCACTTTAAGACCCAATGTAATGTCTAGCACCACTGCATTTTAAAGGTAATTTCAGTGACATCTTGTGGTGTTATTGTGCTGAATGAACAGTATAATTACTTTATTATATAATGTTTTGCTTTTGAAGTGCCTTGATGATATTGTAGAGCATGAACTGAAGGCTGTGTAGTTCTGACATGTCATCTTTCAACACTAGAAGTACTCCATTGATCACCTGATGTTAAATGTGCAGTTGTGGTTAGTGGCAGTATACAATTTAAGCTCTAAAGTTGTCAGTGGTGTGGCTCTCCCCAGTATAAGGCTATGTGTGACCTGCCTCCTGAAGGAGAATCTTTACAACTCTGTGCTTCTCCCTCTAGAGCCTGAACCTGAGGTAGAAGCTGAGCCTGAGGTGGAACCTGAACCCGAGCCTGAACCAGAGCCTGAGGTTGTGGAGGCCGCTGAGGTTGGTACAGGCCTAGTTGATCATTAGAAATCCCTCAGTAGAACTTGATCCAACATATGGACAGCAGTTGTTTGAGATGCTCTTTCAATCCTGATCTTTTTAATTAATTGGAGAGTCGGTAAGCTAATTGGTTAAAAATGTGCATTTATTCAAGTGTGAAAGTGTTGATGACATTTAGCTGATTATTCCTTTACAGGTTATTGAAGAGGATCCAGAGGTGCTGGAGGAGGAGGAGGCTCCTGCAGAAGAGGAGGTCGCGCCTGTGGAGGAGGAAGTGGTATGTAGTTTGTTATGCATTGCGTCATAATTGCACACCGATGCCATATTATACTTTTATCTGCGTGTGTTATGGGATTGAGGTGTTAGGAAGGCCTCTTATCTCTTCTGCAAGATGAATTTAAAAATATTAGCACAACTTGAGGTTTATTTATTAACTCTTCACTTTAAAAAATGTTTCACTATCAACCTACTAGGAGAAGTCCATGTTTCAGTAGAACTCAAATAATCACCATTGATATGTCACAACAAACAGCAATTGCCTTAGGTTCTTTGATCCTGGTCAAGCATGTCTGTTGTTTTTAGTTCTTAAAGGTGTTAAGGAATAACAGTTAAAAGTAAATGAATGAAAAGATAAACACATGTCTGTCACAAATGAAAGAAATGTGTCTTTGACATGGTAGGCTCAAATGTATCCAACTTACCTGTATCAACAGACTACTAGTGTTTCAACTAGAATGTCTGGTTGAAAGAGGATCTACTGGTTTTTGCACCTGTGAGATCAGTCGGCTCTAAAGTGACTGCTTATTGCGGTTGCCAATCAGAGCACTGGCTCATTAGAGAAGGTGCCAAAACCTCAAAGGGATTTTTTCATTCAAGATGGTTACATCACAACTTCAGCTAGTGGATTTGTATGGATTTTTTTATTTATTTACTTCATGGAAGATATCAAGTAAACATACAATTGCAGTAAAACAAGCTCCTATGTGGGGAAATTGTTACACACTAAATGTATTTCTTGTGCAGCCCTCTATTGCGCTGGTTAGTAAATAATAATAATTTAGCACTAAAAGGGGCTGTTGTGTGTTTGTTTTTTGATCGCATGAAGGCAGGAAAATAGAAAATAGGCTAAAAAATCTGATTTTGTGAAATACATGCATATCTGTTTTTAACACCTAAGAAAAATGTGAATCTTTTTCTAACCCTTAATAATGTTCCTTGATCCAGGCTGTTCCAGTTGAGGAAGAGCCAGCAGCTGAAGAGGCCACAGAGGAGGAGGAGGCTGAGGCCGTGGAGGTACCTGCTGCGGTGGAGGAGACCGAGGAGGTAGAGGAGGAGATTGCTCCTGTGGAAGAAGCTGTTGAGGAACCAGCTGAAGAAGAGGCCGCACCTGCAGAAGAAGCTATTGAGGAGTTGGCAGAGGAGGAGGAGGCTGCTGAAGAAGAAGCTGCTGTAGAGGAGGAGGCTGCTGTCGAGGAGGAAGCTGAAGAAGAAGAAGCTGCGGCTGTAGAGGAGGAGGCTGCTGTCGAGGAGGAAGAGGAAGCTGCTGCTACAGAAGAAGCTGTTGAGGAACCAGCTGAAGAGGAGGCAGCTCCAGCAGAAGACGCAGTTGAGGAGGTTGTTACGGAAGAGGAGGTAGCACCAACAGAAGAAGCTGCAGAGGAGGCTGAGGAGGAGGTAGCACCAACAGAAGAAGCTGCAGAGGAGGCTGAGGAGGAGGTAGCACCAACAGAAGAAGCTCTGGAGGAGGAGGCTGTGGCGGAAGAGGATGTAGCACCAACAGAAGAAGCTGTGGAGGAGGAGGCAGCCCCTTCAGAGGAACCTGCTGATGAGCCCGCTGAAGAGGAGGAAGCTCCAGCACAAGAAGCAGTTGAGGATGTTGCAGAAGAAGCTGTGGAGGAGGAGGCAGCCCCTTCAGATGAACCCGCTGAGGAAGAGGCAGCAGACACAGAGGAAACTCCAGAAGAAGAAGTAGAGGAGGAGCAAATAGTACCAGGTAAACACACAGTGATAAGGCATACCAGTACATTTTGGACCCAACACAACTTAAAGATTTTATTTTTTTTTTAATGATTATTTACTACTACTTCAAAAAAGGGGGACCAGAGAGTGTGTGTCGTATAAAGGGACATCACACTACTCAGCCTTCCTGATTAGGTCTACTCCAAGGTTCTGGAAAGAAGGCTTCTGCCAATAGTCAAACCTTGCATTGAAGAGGAACAATGAGGATTCTGTCCTGACTGTGGAACAACAGACCACTCGCTAGGGTCCAGGAGGGCTCCTGGGAGTTTGCCAGTTTTGTTTTGTGGATCTGGAAAAAGCCCGATGATCTGGTCCCCTGGGACATACTGTAAGATGTTCTGTAAGAGTATAGGGTGAGGGGGTCACCTCAGGAACATCTGTACGTCCAAAGTGAGAGTTGTATCCGGGTTCTCAGCAGTAAGTTGGACTTGTTCTTGGTTGGGGGTTAGCCTTCGTCAGGTCCATAATATCCGTGGACAGGACATCGGGGTATAGTGGTGGGGGAGAGGGGTTGCAATTCTGTGGGCTGAGGTTCTTATCACTGCTTTTTGCAGATGATGTGCTCCTCGTATAGTTATCGGCCTGTGACCTTCAGCAGTCACTTGTTCATGTCACAGCTGAGTGTGAATAAACTGGAATGAGGATAAGCTCCTCTGAAGCTTAGGCAGGTAGGAATGATTGAGTCCTTACCGCAATTGAGAAGTTCCAATTCCTCTGGGTCTTGTTTGCAAGTGAGTAGACAATGAAGCGGGTCGGAGCAGCAGGGGAAATTTGCACTAATTTACCACACCATTGTGTTGAAAACAGAGATGAGCTGGAAAAGGCAAAGCTCTCGATCTACTTGGAGATAGGCTGAGATCTCAGTCATCAATGAAGAAAGAGTAGGGCC
This sequence comes from Hyperoplus immaculatus, assembly GCA_949357725.1. Classification (NCBI taxonomy): domain Eukaryota; kingdom Metazoa; phylum Chordata; class Actinopteri; order Uranoscopiformes; family Ammodytidae; genus Hyperoplus; species Hyperoplus immaculatus. Next base: position 27,356,210 of record OX442359.1, read on the forward strand.
CCTTCTCCTTTTGTGTAGAAAGGAGCCAGTTGAGATGGTTCGGGCTTCTGGTAAGGATGCCCCCTTACCGGCCGATCTTCGTTCCTACTTATGGTCAAAAGGCTTGGTTGTGTCCCAAATAACTAGATCGCTGGAACAAGTGGCCCAAATGGGTTTTCTCAGGTGGGTGGCTGGGGTCTCCCTTAAAGATAAGGTGAGAAGCTCAGTCATCCTTAGGTGCTGTGTCTACGAAAACACGAAACGGTGCTTCACTATATCATTTACATGAAAACAGCAAACGCAGGCGTGAACGTTTTTGAGATCAACTCACAGGGAGGATTTTTTGGAAAACAACGGTTTTGGTTTCTTGTAAACACCGAAACCATTTTCCCTGGTAACGCTGACGTCACAACTCCACTTCACACATGCGTAGTCTATAACATTTGCAGTCAAAATACCCACACGCGAGTTATAAAGTTAGAAGACAACATAACATGCAAGGTGTCTCCGCACCACCATCACTGTGATCAGCGGAGAGTGTCGTACAGGGCTCAAATATAACACTCGCCAATTTAGTCTAAGCGATTAGTAAGTTATTGAGACCACCCGCCACTTTGGCTGGGGAAAGATTTGTGCTCTGCCGGTTTTTCTAGCAAAATAAACGTGTGTCACTTCTATATGCCAGGGACACGGCTCTCTCTACATTAAAAAAAACACTATCTATAGATCGGCGCGCAGCGGTTAAGTTACTGTTCAACAAAAGGAGCATTAAGGCTACGGCTTCACAGTAAAAGCATTTCACTGGCTAAACATTAATAGCATTTCACTGGACAAACGCGAGTTGACTTTTATTTTGAAGTACGCCTAACAGGAAAGTAGCCGCTCATAAAACCCCTTCACTATCAGCATGTCTTCTGTTTTCACGAGTTCAATGCGGTGAAATAAGAGGACAGAAAGCTTGTCATTTACAATACTTGTAACCCCAAGCTTACACCAACCGCTTTATGAACGTTAGTGGCATTAATTTTCGGTTACAGTAAGGTTTTATGCATCAAATTGTACCGGAAGAGCTATCTACTAGGGGTGTAACGGTACACTAAAGTCACGGTTCGGTACGCACCTCGGTTTTGAAGTCACGGTACGGTACAGTACGCTACGGTTCATAGTTAATGGAGAATGAACAGTTTTAGCTGTCAGTAACTAGCTGACAGTATGTAACATACAAATACAATGCATAACAAATATAAAAAGAATACTGCTGCAATTATCCAATAAATAAAATACTTATTAAATACTAGTGAAGGTGCAGCATGAACTAAAATTGCAGTGAAAAAATATAGTGTTAATGCTCAGCAGGCTCTGTAAGCTGGTATGTAAAAAAAGGGTATGTCATCTTTAAGGGTATTGTTGACTTTAAAAAATATATATTACTGCAGCTCTCTTAAGCTCTGAAGTGCTCTTATAAATATAACAATTATCAAATATAAGTGCAACTGCAGCATCAATTAAATGACAGCTTGTGTATTTTCAGTATAAAAAAGCAAATATTGTCTGTGTTTGCACAGCTCGATTTTCTTCACAGTAACGGTGACCTGGATGGTGCCTTTTCAAATGCGTATGCATGTTCGACGTGTTGGCTCCCTTTCTATGTCCATACATACATAGGCGATCGCGGTGAAACAATAACCTGTGTGCCGACATTGTTCCACACGCCTGCGAGCTCCGGTTTCCTGTTGTCTTTCGCCATGCAGTTCGCTCTCTGTTTGATGGCACTGTATAACATCTGTATTTGCACTACTCATAGACTGTTAAAGAAAGGAGGGGTAGCCTACTACAACTGCTAATAGTGATGCAAACGGAACACTTGAGCGGAGAGGTGTGTATCTCCTGCTCTGACCGCAGCTGGTAGGGGCTGCTGCGCGAGGGACCCGTCCGAGCTTATGGCCTCGTTTGAGATGTCGCCGTCTTGCTAAGACCTGCGCAATTATGACGCTCATCTTGCTGAGCGCACAGCATTTATGCAGCATTTGTGTTGTGCGCTCAGCAAGACGCGCGTCATAGTTGTGCAGGTCTGAGCAAGACGGCTCCAAGTCGAACGAGGCTATGTCCATGCGGGAGAGGGAGGTGCCTCGGAGGCAGCCGCTGCCCGTTTAGAAGTAAAGAGCCAAACATGCTTTAGCAACAGAGTCTCCAAAAGTCACCAATAACACCAGAAAAAGTAGCTAGATTTGTCGCTAATTGCTTTTTTGAAAAAAAGCTGCCAGAGGGGTCTCAAAAGTCGCTAAGTTAGCAACACTGCACATGCTGTGCTCACCATGGAGATAACACTCTAAATCGCTGGCTGCTACTGCGCACGTGCGAGCGAGCCGGAGGCTAAATGGTCCGGGGGGAACTCCGACTACAAGTTTTAAGTTCCACACCGCAAAACAAGCCTGTACACTCGCCATATATTAACGCTATGTACGCCACGAACGGACCGCGGTCCACCTCTGTAACACCAAATATGTGCCTGTACTGTGTTGTTTTTGTCAACGAAATGTATGACAAAATATCGTCGTCAACGAACATTTATCACGTGACAGAAACGAGACGAGAAGCAACGTAAATGGTGGTCATGTGACGAAGACTATAATCAAATATATAATGCTTTATTGTTGACTAATAAAAACGGGACTAAATGTGGTTTACAAAAACAAAAACTCTGATTAAATATCTCTTCATGTTCATTGACAAAAACGAGAGGACACGAAATGTTATAAGGCTATTTTGTCTCGCCATTATTATTATTATTATTATTATTATTATTATTGCAATATTTCTGTTTCCTGAGTATCGGGGCTGCAATCAGGCTTCGGCTTCAGACTAAAATCATTTCACTGGCTTAACATGAGTATTTAACTAGACAAACGTGAGTTGGCTTTTATTTTGAAATAGCAGGAAGTTAGCAGGCGACCTCGCGGCAATATGGAAGATGCAGCTGCGGCGGTGGGTTAACTTTAACGACTAACCAGCTGCAGCCTGGCCCTGAAGTTACTGTATAGGCTAACTGTCAATATGCGGCCAAACGTACTCACGTCATCTTGTCTGGATTCCTGTTCAGTTTACAAGCAATACAAGTCATACACAAACATTTTATTTGCACTTTGTTATTATGTTATTGTAGCTCTAGCATTCAAGAACCTTTTTTCTCTTAATTAAACTTGAATGTAATGTCAATTTTTTTCTGGCATTGTCATTTGAAGCTATTTTATTTACGCCTATTTATTTTATGTAAATGTATGCAGGTTTCGACATAACGTATAGCCCGATGGCCCGGGGCCAGTAAAATCATATGCAGGGCAAGTTGATTGGCCAGTCACTGGCCCGCCCGGGCCAGTGACTGGCCAATCACAGTTCAGTATCTTTTTGTAGACTACATCATGGTTCATTGAAATGCGCGTTGAGAGTCGGAATGAAAGCAGTGTTTATTTAAGACTCAATATAATAAACCTAATATAAAATATATTTTTTTAATGAAAGGCCAGTGGACAACCGATGCGTGGGCGTTTTGACAGGCGGAGCAACAAGCGGGCGCACTCTCGTTCCGTTGGCAGAGCTGCCTACCGTCCGCCTGCGAGTCGACAAATCAATCGACTTGCTTTGCCCCCTTTCTTTCTTCCCGCAGCAGAGGTTGAGGTGCAGAAAATGATAACTGCGCTTTTCCTTTATCTGCCACCGTAATGTTGCAGTATTTGCATCCAAGCCCCAATGGTAATACAAATGAGAGGCTTTACTTAAACGCTGTGAATGCGTCTCCGGTGATTGTGTCGGTTGTAGACAGAAACGAACGGAGGGACTCCGCTCACTGGACAGTTCCTATAGTCGCGCAGTTTGGCACTGTGTTTTCAGGCTCGAGACATTCAATCAGATCGCGGAAGTCTTTCCCATTGAAATCGCTAACGGGGAGAATATCCCCGGTTATTATTTTAGCCACAAACCACAGTTCATCTGCGCGGCGGCTCACTCGCTGGCGAGATCACACGGTGAAACGCTGTTGTGATCGGACGAAGGCATTGTGTGTTTCTAAGGTGATTTAACGTCATAGTCTTAGACGAGCGTTTAACTTGTGCTGCATATTTTGCACTGCATTGTTTTTTTATCAATAGTTTGAAAAAATGGTCCCACACCGGACTCTTATGTGAAGCTGACACTTCATGGAGAAGTGACACTCCTGCAGCGCGCTCATGACCAGACGTGAACTCACATACACGGTGAAATCTCCCATTTAAAAAAAAAACGGCATAACCCCCTGATTTTCGGATTTCTATTCTATTTTTAAAGTCAACTTGAGCGCAAGTGGAAAACCGGTCATTCGGTCGACACATTCACATCCCTAATGCATATAGAGAAAGTAATAAAAACAGCCTACCACACCACAAAGAATGATCAGACCTTCATCTCTTATTTTTTTTTAATGTTTGAACATGACTTCTGCAGGTGAACTATTCATTAAACGGCCCAAATTCAAGAATAAAAACAATCATCAAACTACTGGACTTTAAAATACTGGCCCACTCTTTCAACATACTTTCAGTTGTAGGCTTCAAATTCAATATGTTTGCCTGGTTTTATATTATGTGTATGAGCAATATCAACATTTCATATAATTAACTAAAAGAAAAATAACCAAATCTAAAGGGAATATCTATACTGTTACAGTATAGATATTCCCTTTAGATATGGTTATTTTTCTAATACAGGTATTAAAATTATTGACACTAAATTATGAAGAAAAAAAAGTGTGTGCAGGGCCGGTGAAAATATACAAGGGGCCAGTAAAACTCGGATCCACTGGCCCGGCGGGCCAGTAGGAAAAAAAAGTTATGTTGAACCCTGGTATGTCATTAGACAGGAGATTTTGAAAAACAAAGAGAAGCTCTCCGAGCTCCACCAGACTGCTGTTCAGGTTGAGGAATCTGGCATTCTTACATGTTTGGTAGCTCAAATAAATATGATGTAAATTCAATCAGAGCGTCTTCCGTGTCTGGAATTGCATGTATTCTTGAGTCTATAAGGTAAAAATAATATAATAAGATAAGATAACCTTGTTTGACTTGTGAAATGGGGGACTTAAAGAACATTTTGATTTTGGCTGTACTATACTAGGTACTTGTACTATATTAACTGGGTTAAATATAATTGCATTACTAAAAAGACTAAAATACAAATGTCATTGACTAAGACTAGACTTAAATGTCATCAGTTTTTGTTGACTAAGACTAGACAAAAATAGTCCCAGATAATTCTGACTAAGAGAAGACTAAAAAGCTCAAGACTTTTAGTCAACTGAAACTTGACTAGACTAAAAAGAGTTTAAATGTGACAAAGACTAATAACTAAAATGACAGTTTGACACAAAGACTAGACTAAAACTAAACTTAAAACAGGCCGCCAAAAACAACACTACGTCACAGTACGGTACAAATACGTGTATCGTTACACCCCTACTATACTAGGCTAAGTGTCACCGCTGACTATTGGCTTGGCATGGCTGCTACAGCGATTTCGCCCCGTTTCCTCTGAAAACGTGTACGTGTGAATATTTAAAATAAATTGCATCTGAACAGGGTTTTTTTTTTTAACCAAAAACGGGAAAACTGTCACGTTTTCACTGTGTAAAGTGCCCCTTAGAGACTCGGAGTAGAGCTGCTGCCCCTTTTTGAACCACTTGAAAGTTGTTGTACCTAGTGAGGCCCCCAGTAGGTGTTCCAGGCACTTCCAGTTTGGAAGAGGCCCCGGGGGAATAGTCATGACTAGGTGGGGAGAGTATGGTTGCGTTCCGAATCGCATACTCTTTCTTTTTTCTATTCTACATACTACATCCGACGATAAAAAGAATCTAGTTAGGATGCAGTAGGCATACTATTGGGACATACTTTACTCTCTTATTTCATCATAACATTGCGCCTTGATCTTGCCTCTTGCTTTTATATCCGTCGCATCCCCGTTTGTTTTCATATGGAGGCTTCGTCCATGTTACGTCACTTCACGTGCGCACTGGATTGTGGGTCAGAATCGCCCAAATAGGATGCACTTTTCAACACTAACAATCTTGGCCGCATAAAGTAGGACATCCGGGTACTTCTAACCATCCTAAATCTGGCCATAAGAATCGGGACATCCTAAATCTTTTTTCTACATACTAAATAGTAGAAAGTATGTGATTCGGAACGCAACCTATATCTCCACACTGGCCTTGGGATCATGTGGCCTGGGAAAGTGAGGTTGGATCCCCTACTGGAGCAGTTTCCCCTGTGAACCGACCCCAGATAAGCGGTTGAAGATGAGGATAAGGGCTTATTTTCTTGATGCAGAGTGTTGGCTGAGAGTTTAGTTCAGTTTATTAGACCCATGTAGCCCTCTATCATCTCTGCCTGAGGCTAGCAGCCCCATGCGACAATAGCAGTTACTAGCATTACACACCTGAATCTTGACAAGGAGGAAATGCATTAGCTAAAAAAAACTCCAGGTAATGTATACTTTTTAAAATCTATATTTTTGCTTTACATCCTAAATGTTAAAGGAGTGCAGTGATCTTAATTATATAGTTAGTCATGAGCAAGTAGCACGCAGATTGGACCGCCTTTTTTTTTTTTTTTTTTTTTTTTTTTTTTTTTTTTTTTTTGCGCTGACTGTAGCCGTATTGTCGGAAAGATTAGTGATATCAAGCTTCTCCTCTAAATCTTTGCCAGAGAATAAATGAGTGCATTTCTCCAACTTTTTTTACATTACAAGGTTCACAATAAAATAGACTTAAATGAAGATAAATAAGACATGGACTTTAATTGGATTTCATACCATAATTGTCACAACGCCTCTTATCACACAGTGGACTGGAGTAGGTCCCGGAATCCTCTTTTGAGAACTTGATTGCGGGAACAAGCAATGGAAATGGGTTTTCTCAAGAGGGTGGCTGGCATTTCCCTTAGAGATGGGTTGAGATCTCATCGCTGAAGGAAGAGTAGGGCCCCTTCTCCTTTGCGCAGAAAGGAGCCAGTTGAGGTGGTTCGGGCTTCTGGTAAGGATGCCCCCTGGGCTCCTCTCTAGGGAGGTGTTCCAGGTGGAGAGATATCTCCACATCAAGCAGCTTGGAAAAGGGAAGTTTAGGATCCCCTGATGGAGCAGCTTCCTCTTGAAGATGGATGAATCCTGTATTGTTTCCTTTCAGCTCTTTGACTTTTCTTTAGTCCACTATCAAAGACTGTTGCTGTGTAAGGGAAATATTCCCTGGTGACTGTGGTACTGAGGTTCTTGAGTTTCCATTTCTACCACTAATGCAGCTGCTCACACAGTGATGACAATCATAATACATTCAATCATAACTGAGCACTGATAACTGCACTTTCTACTTCAGCATACTATCTGAAGTGCAGGATAGAAATGAAGTGTTACAGGAAATCTATCACCGTCTGCTGCACTGTGAACATTGGAGCTGAATCCTAGAAGGGCTTATGGTTTGTGTTGTACCAGGGATAAGTAATGTCTTAACTGGCTCTGTTCTGTGCAGTTGTTCATGGTTTTAATTTTTCTTTGTTTTGTTCCACAGTCACAGAGACAGAAGAAGTAGAAGAGGCAGCAGAAGAAGGTGAACACACCACACACCAGACATGGGGGACTCGAGTCACATGACTTGACTCGAGTCAGACTCGAGTCGCAAATTTGAGGACTTGAGACTTGCTTGACTAACACTGATAAAAGACTTGACTTTGACTTGGTATTCATGACTTGAGACTTGACTTAGACTTGAGACAGATGACTTGAAATTACTTGAATTTTTAAAAGTTAGATAACGTTAGAAATTATGTTTTATTTTGAAACATGATCGGGTGATTTTACAGTGCAATGCACGCAGTGCGCTGCACGGACAAACAGCGTCAGCAGGTCAACACAGGAGCAGCAGTCATGGAGGCGGCTAGACCAAGAATAATTCACGTGAGCCTCCCACACGCTTATAACCCAATCACAGTAAATGTGTAACGCCTTCTTCCCTTCCCTTTTCACGTTGTAACGGCCCCCGGGAAGTCTTGTAAAAGAAAACGAAAGTAACGAGCGTTTCCTGCAGCGCTGCTGCCTTGATAACGCACGCTTCCTTATCGAGCGCCCTACCTCCACGGACTGTAGGGTTTATAAAAGCATCTCTGTGAGACAAAACAGCGGTTATGATGTAGGCCTAGACCCTTATGATGCAGTTCGACCTTCCACGTTGACCGGCTCCCGACAGCTCACAGCCGTCGCTCCCGCACCGACAGCACAGCAAACTGCCCGTTATGACAGTTCGCCAGAGCCGGCCCGAGGAATAAGCGAACTAAGCGGCCGCTTAGGGCCCCCGACTGCCTGGGGGGCCCCCTAAAAAAAAAATAATAATAATTTTTTTTTTTTTAGTTTGTGTGTTTGATATTAACATCATATTATGCAAATGTGAGTTATCATACAAAAAAAGAATAAAATGTTTTGGTCTAGATAATTAATAGCCTAAAAATGTAATCAGTTCATCTGGGAGGAAATCCGAAATTATCTGATCTTGTCACGTTCACATCCATGCACAGTGTGTATTGAGTTTATTTAAAAACAATTGGAAAAGGGGCTGCCCTCAGTTGCCCATGCACTGTGTATAGTCTATAGCCTATTTCAGCCTTGTCTGTGGAAAAAAAGATACAGTAGCTGGACAACAGAGTTCTTCTGCTTCGTTCCTCACACTGCATTTAAATGTATTCACTATATAACGAGAGGTAAAACAGAAGAGAGGAGAGGAGAAGAGAAGAGAGGAAGATTTAACTCGGCTAAAACAAAATACCCCCCTCCCCTCCTCCATTAAGATAATAAAGAACTCATAAAAGACCAACATCATAATAGTTATTTTCGTAGCACATAATTTACACCATAAGAAAATAAAATACCAACTTCACATTTAATGAAGTTACTGGGGGCAGTTCATTTCAACATCAACATAAGTGTAGCCTCTTTTTATTCCACATGTGAATTGGGATATATGGGAGTGATTCTCACTCTGTTGGCGACTACCTGATTAAAATCAATATGAAAAGAACGCATGGATCAAACGAGCGCTTGCTGTAGTCAATTTTCGGAGAATAGTGTAGTTTCACGCTAGTGACTCACGTCAGCAATACTCGCTGTCGCGCAATGACGTCGGTTAGGAAAAGTGGAGTCGAATTCATTTGAAACAGCGCTGTCCTTTCCTATGTTCGATAGGAAGCACCTTTCATCTCTCCTTAACCCCGATGACGTTTAGGGGTTTAGGTATAGGAAAGGAGGCTTATAGGTTAGGAGATTGGACTTTTCGGATAGGCCCCTGGTCTTTTAAATGTAGAAACTGGGTTAGATCATATGATTTTTCTATGACTTGACTTGTGACTTGCTTGACCTGAGCAATGACTTGACTTGTGACTTGCTTGATTCTCACCACAGTGACTTGGACTTGCTTGAGACTTGAAGGTTATGACTTGAGACTTGCTTGTGACTTGCACATTAGTGACTTACCCCCACCTCTGCCACATATTGACATCTAAAGGGGAGAGATGTGCCGTATGTTTAGTTTGGGCAACTGCTAAGAAATGCACGTCATTACATTATGTTTAAGATCTCATCTTAGTCTTATATCTGCATTTGTCTCTTTGCAGCAGCAGAGTTCTTCGAGACAGAGGAACAGATTCAAGATGAGCCCACAGGTAAATACTGTCTTCACCCAGCTTTATGCTTTTTAGCCCCAAGGTTGTCCATACCAAGCCCATCCAAAAATGAACTAACAGATGAATTAAAAGTGGATTCTGGAGAATGCTTGTTGTCATAGGGCTCAGTCTAGGCTCTGTAAAGGGCATGTTGAAGATATTCACTGATTTTAACAAAGTGATTTTGACAAGAATCACTGACTCCACCTTAATTGTTTGGCCAATAAATAAATGTCATTTATATTTGATCATCAAAAAATTGTCAACTTTCTGAGGATGGACTTCAGCTGTCTTGTTACAGTGTGTCTTTTATTTGGACATGGTCCAACTTAAAGGCTGTGTGTGTATATGTGTAAACAGTGGCTGGGCTCAGAGATAGAAGCTGTATTCTCCTGCAGACAGCTGTTCTGGCCTCATGCCATTATCTTTGTTCGATAATGCTGCACGTGTGTTATCTCATTTCTACTGTCAACGTGGAACTGAGAGTCCGTTGCACTTTGGCTGCGTTTACACCAGAACACATTATCTGTTCTTTTTCTTACTAGAAAGCATGAGAAAGAATGAGTCTTTTCCTGGTGCTTCCTGAGAGCAGAGTTGTGCTGCAGTAGTTTAGCAGAACCCTCTCCAGATGGAGCACAGTGTTACATACTGTACTCCTGCATATTGGCCTCAGCACACTTCTCAATAAAACAAGTGGTGACTTTAATTATTGTTGCCACCATGTGTATAAATTCTATCCTAACTATTGGTTAAATCAGCTTCCTACACATACTGTATGAGCTAATACAGTATGTGTAGTAAGTATGTGCTTTAGCAGCAAGACCCTAAACGACATCCTGTTTGTGCTTCCCATAGAAACGTAAAGGCTGCCAGGTCATTGTCGTCGTGGTGACGGAGCAGGGACCCACTGACGTTGCACCATCTGAGCACGCTCAGAGCAACGATGCACCTCGTCATGACAACACTCTCCCCCCCCCCCCGTGTTCACACCTTTTCCCTCTGCTATGAATGTGTGCGATGATGGATGAATGCTTTACTATTACGGTACTCTGGTTTTTAGCCTTGTTCCTCTGTTCCCCCTTTCTGTTTTTTATTTCCATTTCTCTGGTCTGGGTGGTTTAGCTGTGCGTGACTGACCTCATGGTCCTGACATGTGAAGTGTGTATCTCCCGGAGTCTTGTGTCTTCAAGAGCTGTATCATCAAACCAATCTGGAACTTTATTTTGAAGGATCTGAGTCAGTTTGGCTAGTAAATTCTCTGTTGCAAAGTCAAGGGAAGCCAGAGTTCCTGACTGAGCCATTATTTGGCACTTTGGACTCACTTTGTCTATACAGTGAGGGATTTTGCCTTTGCAGGTTCACAAACTTCAGATTCCAAACTTGGGGTGGTGCATCATAAAGAGAAATCTGAACCCTGAAGAATGTCTCCAGTCAAGCTGGCATTTCCAAACACTAGCTGCTGATGAAAATCGGCTTGATGGAGGTAAAATAATAATAATGTTTAGATGAAGTTATACTAACTTAACGTTTACTTTGTTTTCTGCCCCTCTAATAAGGTGTGCATTTAGAAAAGCATCTCGTCTGTGTTTGGTTCTGGTCAGTGTTGTAGATTCTATGCAAAGCTGTTGAGATGTCTGTCACCTTCCCCCTCCCTCACCCCACCACCAGCCAGTTTATTTACCACTCAGTGTGTGTTGACTCCAGGATGAGCCATGTGCTAGCACGAGAATTCCGAAAAAGGTGTGTGTGAGTGTGAGAGAGAGAGAGAGAGAGTGTGTGTGTGTGTGTGTGTGTGTGTGCGTACGCACTCTCTTGTGTGTTGACAAAACTCTTTTGCTAATGAATCTTTTCTGTGAGCCGTAGATATCAGGATTTAGTTTGAGACTTTTAACTTTTAACTTGTTTTCCCTCTGGTTTTTTGTCTAACTACATTTACCTATGTTTGTGTGTTTCTGTAGTTCACTAGTTCGATTTTTATTTTTTTTTTCATATTTTAGGATATGATTGCCATGACCATCTAACTAGAATAAGCTCTCTTGCGCTTAAACTGTGACGTGAATTAGGACACGGTGTGCGGTGCAAAGCTGTGGCACTGTGCTGTTGAGATGCTTTTTGAACACATTTAACCTCGTGTGATCCAGTGTGAAAGACGTGCTCTCTCTCTCTCTGGCTCACACACGCTTAAATGTCATGCTACCGTGGTTAACGAGCTGACTAACAGCAGCTCCGCCGACCAACCTCTTTGTGTTTGTCATCAGTGGTCAAACTCCACTGCCTCATTCTCTCTGCTGAAAAAAATGTAAAGTTGTGTGTTATATTCACTTAGAGGGAAACCTAGTGAAACATTGCTTTGGTCAGCGCTTTTTCCTTATGACATCAGAATTAGCCTTTAATCACTGATCCATAGCAGGGCTCAGAACAAAACATTTGAAGCCAAATCTGAGTTTTTTTTGTTTCAGTCTTATTTTGAAAGTGCTGGGCAGATGAGCATCCCTTTGTGTCCCTGTTTTACATGTGTACCCACATGGTTTTGGCACAATGGGTGCAGCCTTGTGGTTCCCATGATTCTGTTGTAATACTGACAGACAATATGTAGGTCTGATGTAGAATACATTTAAACACTACTAAAATACTATTGGTGGAAGAAAGGAAACTTAGGAAAACATTCCTCTTTTTTAAAAATGTGTATTTGGTGTCACAGTCCCACTTTGTCTCCAGTCCTCACGTACTGTAACTGTCTGTTTTTTTTGAAGGGATGCAACACATTCCAGTGGTGTGCCGTTTTATTTTGTAGGATGTGCCGTTTTCTTTCTATAACACTAGCTGTTTTTTTTTTTCTACTTCCCAACACTTTGTAAGTCAATGTGAACTGTAAAACCTTTTTAGACATTACAATCTTTACCAAGAGAGAGCTTCTAGATTTTTAAAAGGAACATTTTTAAAAAGGACTTTGGGGAAAAAAACAAACTAATTTTTCTGAAAATGCTTTAAGAGCTTTTTTCAAAGCCATACGTTGTTTGTGACAGGCAGGATTAAAGGGGCTGTGATACTTCAGGACAAACGAAAAGGAAACGGCAATAACATTCAACCGGCCGAGCAACTGCGCTCATGACTAAGGTTTGATCAGGCGTCATGTACATGCTGGAAAAAAGGTTGTAGTGACGTGGTCCGCTTTGCTTCCAGACCAAGGAGGGGGCAGTTTTTAACTTCCCATGGAACCAGTAGACTGAGCTCCACACTGTTGAAGGGAAATAAAGGTGGGTGGGTGTGTGTGTGTGTGTGTTAGTAACTGCCCACCTCTTAGCCTCACAGTGCTGTCTGCAGAGTGGATGCTGTGCTTCAGACCATGATGATTAAATTATTGTGAAGTAATGATGGATTTTGTAAAGCAGAAGTGAAGTGTCAGTTTTCTGTAAATGATCTGTTGCTGCAATAAAAGGTTTGGGACAACACAGCCATGCTTCCAGTCGTTTTTAAATCCATCTGTTGTATGTTGTAACCATTTGCCTTTATTCCCAAGTTGTGTCTGTCTAATGAGGTCTCTTAGGGCGCACTCACACTACGCAAGTGTGCCTGTTCTGTGCTGCAGGAAGATTCCCCCCTCCCCCGCTGGCCTGTGGTCACACTGCTCCCAAAGGCCGCGGCCCGGGCACGATACATACGTCATCACCAAGCGTACTCACTGCCAGAGTTAGTAGAACAACAATGGGGAACAGTAGTCGTGGATTGCCCCAAACACCTCCGAATGTACTGGTATTATACAATTACTGCTAAATGCATACGCAGGTGGAGCAAAATCAATAATTTCTTAACTACCAGGGTTTTGCAAAGTATATCGTGGAAAGATGGGGGAAACAATTATTGAATGTGAAAATAACTAGTCAACAGTGGCAAACGTGTGATACTCTACTACATGTTGGTGTGAATCTAGTTGTAAGAATCTTGTATGGTTTTTCACACCCCCTAAACAGCAAACATGTTAGACCAATGAATCTTCCATCATCCTGCATAAGGGCGGATCACAGTAAGACAATGAGACATATGCAGCAGATCCTAGGGCTGCAGATACCATTGACATGTGTGTCACTTTATTAGGGTGATTTACCAGAAGAAATACTCTGATCATCTTAACATGCTATGTAAAACTATGTGATATGACCAGAAGTGGACTTGCCATAAGGCAAATGTAGGCAATTGCATCACGCCTCAAGCTACTAAGGGGCCCATAAAATGCCTCGTGCCTATATTAACTTTATGGTTAATATAGTTCTTTTTTGTTTGTTTTACTTTACACTCTGGAGGGCCCCATGCCTGTGTTTGCCTTAGGGCCCATGATGACTAAAATGGCCCCTGTGCACAAACGCAGATATGCAAACTTTAAGCTTAGGCTTGATTTTTTTCTTTCAGTCTTTTCATTTGTACAAAAACTTCTTTCTGAGCTTCTGAAAGCTGGCAATAATGTATCAATGACGCCCAGCCTGATATTGTAACCTCAGACATTATTAATGGGGTAGGAGGAGCAGGATCTTTCCATTTAAGTAAGATAACCCTACGAGCAAGTAAAGAGGTGAAGGCCAGTACCTTCAGCTTCACTTTAGGCAAGCCTGAATTGGGAGCGATGCCAAAAATTGCAGTGAAAGGGTTCGGCTCAATTTGATGCTGAAGTACTTCAGAAATTGTTTGAAAAACTGATGTCCAGAACTCAGTCAAGGTGAGACACAACCAGTACATGTGAAAGAGTGATGCCGGTGCGCTCTTACAGCTATCACAGGTCGGGTCTACATCGGGGAACATACGAGCTAATTTAGTTTTAGATATGTGGATACGAAGTACTACTTTAAATTGCACAAGAGCGTGTCGGGCGCACATGGAGGTAGAGTGTATCCGATCCAGGACTGAATCCCACATGTGATCTGTGAAGGCAGAGCCTAGGTCCTGCTCCCACAGGGTTCTTATAGCTGCTAATGAGGGGCTATGCAACTTCGAAATAAGGTTGAAAAACACAGAAATTGAGCCTTTTAATGTGGGGTTTACAGAAAGAAACAAATCGACATGATTGGCTGGCGGTTTATAAGGGAATTGGGGAATTAACTTCTGCGTAAAATGCCTGATTTGCAGAAATCGGAAAAAATTAGTCTTTTCGATACCAAAATGTTTTGTCAATTGAGAAAAACTAGCAAATAACATTAATAAATAAATCACCGATGCATTTTAAGCCTTTTTTATGCCAGATCTTGAATGCACCATCCACCGTCGAGGGAGTAAACAAATGATTAGCTGCAATTGGGCTGAAAAGTGAAAAATTCTGCATTCCAAAATTCTTCCTAAATTGGGTCCAAATTTGAAGGGAGTGCTTAAGTGCGGCGCTTAAGAGGGCAGATAGAGACAATGGGCTAATAGCGCTGGACTCCACTGTTACCCAGACTGGGGCTGAGTCGTCAAGGTGAAAATGCACCCAATACACTAAAGAACGGATATTAGCCGCCCAGTAATAGTATTGGAAATTAGGGAGGGCCATTCCACCTGTTTGTTTGGGTCTTTGAAGAAAAGCTTTCCGTAACCGAGGGTGTTTACCATTCCAAATATAATTTATCATTAAAGAGTCAAGGGCCTGAAAAAAGGATTTGGGGAGAAAGATGGGGAAACATTGGAATAGATATAGGAACTTTGGGAGTAATGTCATTTTAATTGAATTTATTCTACCTATGAGAGAGAAAGCCAGAGGAGACCACTTCGATAATATTTGCTTCGCCTGATCCGAATTTTGTCATTTCAAATGTATTAATGCAAAAGGTAGGTTCCGAAAAATTACTTGTATCACACATGCAACACATATGATACATTATGATAACTTACCTTTTTTTTAAATAAATAATTAAGTATCATATTTCATCTGTTTTTTGTTTTTTTCTTATCCTTCCATAAAATATTGATAATAAAATCAGTGTACCTCATGTTTAAAGAAGGGTCTACCTCTGCAATAAAACCTAGAAGAGATTACTGGTGTAAAAAATGGATAACGGAGACCAGGCTCATTGTAGGTGTTAATTTGACTAAACCTTGTCTGTTTGCGTTTTTTCAATACTCAATGGCAGAAATCTCAACTTCGAAAACACTTACATCAACTAAACATTCCATAATCCTTCTTAGCACTATTCTGAAGGTTATTACAATATATTTGTTTATATTGTTAAATGTCTGATTTGTGATACATTTTGTTCCCAAAAACAAGCCAAAAGTGCATTTATAAGAACTTTACACTGTATTTTTCGATTTTTAAAATGAAAAAAGCCTGTATCCAAAATCTGTTCTGTAAAGCTTTGGACCATTATGTTGTAAAAATTAAATAAAGATTTATCCAACACATAGATTTTTGGTTATTAAAGAGATGCACATTTACACATAATTAGTTAGATATTGCCACATTTTCATATCCATTCAAACATTTCAAAAAATAAATTATGATACTTTTAATGTTAGCAATCAACTGGCAAAGTTTCATGATTATATTATTAAATGTTACCTTATTCACCTGCGGCGTCTCTCCAAATAACACTGGTGACTCGTGCACTGCATGCTGGGTAAACTGTGTGGCATTGAGTTTACCCCTGCGTTCCGAATCGCACACTTTTCACTATTTAGTATGGTAGAAAAAAGATTTAGTATGTCCCGATTCTTGTGGCCAGATTTAGGATAGTTAGAAAGACCCGGATGTCTACTATATCCGGCCAAGATTTTTATTGTTTAGTGTTGAAAACAGCATCCTATTTGGGCGATTCTGACCCATAATCCAGTGCGAACCTGAATTGACGTCACATCAACGGAGCCTCCATATGAAAACAAATGGGGATGCGATGGATATAAAAGCAAGAGGCAAGATCAAGGCACGATGTTATGATGAAATAAATAAGTATGCCTCCTGCATCCTAACTATTCTTTTTATCGTCCGATGTAGTATGTAGAATAGAAAAAATAAAGAGTATGCGATTCGGAACGCAGGGTACATCATGGTTGACTTGCTCCCTCTGCGCTCAGAGGGTCAACTGGAGTTCTCAGGGTTCTGGAACATTACATGACTGTCCTTCATCATTCTGCTCATCAGACAGGCCATGGCTTCCAGCAAAAGCACTGGGTCATGTGACTTCAGCCTCCAAGTCTATTGGCTGAGACTTACCCTGCGTTCCAAATCACATACCAAACCAGGAAAGATCCACACCCTTTGCCCTTCAGAGGGGCACGCGCCAGGGTTTCCCCCTCTCGCCGCTCCTCTTTGCATTGGCCATCGAGCCCCTGGCTATTAGCAGAAGAGGGCACGCACTTATGAAGCCAATATCACTAGGTGGGATGGACCATAAGATCTCTCTGTATGCAGATGACATCGCCCTCTTTGTAGTCGACCCCGAAAATTCCATCCCCCACCTACTCCAGCTAATTAATTCTTTTGGCGACGTCTCGGGTTACACCATAAACTGGCAAAAAAGTGAACTCTTGTCTTTAACCGCAGATCTGGACCCAACATTCCTAGCCAATACGCAGTTTAAAACAAATCTGGTCAGTATAAAGTATATGGGCATTAAATTATCTAAAAACCCAAAGACACTTTTTAAGTTAAATTTTACAGAAAGATTGAACAAACTAAAGGAGAACATAAAGAAATAGATAACATTACCGATCTCCCTTATTGGCCGTGTGAACGCGATGGTCTCCCTGCTGAGATTTCTTTATCTATTTCAGAATGTGCCTATTTATATTCCTAAATCTTACTTTAAGTCAATTGATTCTATTATAATGCCTTTCATTTGGGGATATAAAGCACATAGGATCTCAAAAGCCCATCTTACGAAACCCAGGGAGCATGGCGGATAATGTTTTTTACATTATTACTGGGCTGCCAATGCTAGAGTGATGGTGTATTGGCAATTTACATATGAAAAAGGCATTAGACCTGATCTGCCCCCCTGGTTGGTCGAAAGCTCAATTCTTCAGGTATCTACAGGTGAGGAATTATGTCAAACAGAATATGCCATCCTCTGAGTCCCTGCCCGCAGATGATTCATTGTCCAACACTTTGCTAGGCTCACCAGAAGCTAAAAACCTGATTTCATCTTTTGTGGGAATATTTTTAAACCGGCAGGACAAATCTACTTTAAAAATAAAGCAAGCCTGGGAAAAAGACTTAAACATTGGAATAGCTGACGATGTCTGGGAGGGAGCGCTAAAAAGCATAAAATCCTGCTCTATAAACTCGAGGCTTCAGTTAATTCAATTTAAGGTCACACTTAGATTGCACTATTCTAAGGTTAAACTGCATAACATTTTCCCAGATCTTTCGCCTTTATGTAACAGGTGTAAGATTGCTGAGGGTCACCACTTTTGGGAATGTCCAAATCTTTACAACTTTTGGTGTCTTGTTGTATTTCAATGGTATTCTAATGTTTTAAATGTTTCTTTAACTCCTGATCCGGAAACCGCCCTGTTCTGACATTCCGCAGCTCTGGAAAAATTGGACCATAATGCACGCACAATCATGGTCTATGGCATGGTAATTGCTAAAAGATGCATTCTATAGCTGTGGAAATCAGACTTGGCCCCTCAGTTTGACTCTTGGCTGAGGGAACTGGTGGGCATTTTACATGTTGAGAGGCTGAGATATGAGCTGCGGCAACGCTCATAGTTTCCTCGCCATATGGGGCCCTGTGCTGCAGCACATCGGGGCCTGAAATGTCTGCCCCCTTGGCGCCACCTGCAGTGGACGTGAGAGGTTTGCCCCAGTTTTTTTTGTGTGTGTATTTATAGCTTATTTTCTTAATCATTTTGTCTTAATTGCTTATTTAATTTAATTTAATTTAATTTCATTTAATTTTTAAATTTTTTTTTGTATTTCTTGTCTGTTTGTGTGGGGGGGGGGGGTGGGGGTTGTGTGTGTATTGTATGTGTGTCTCCTTATTCTGTCTTTTTGTCTGTATGGAAAAAAAATGATAAAACCATTAAAATATAAGCTCTCCCACTCAAAGTGGTGACAGATCATCTGAGTTACCTTGGGGTATGTTTTACCAGAAATTTTAAAAACCTATTTAAATCTAACTTCCTCAAATTATTGGATCAGGCGAAGCAAATATTATCGAAGTGGTCTCCTCTGGCTTTCTCTCTCATAGGTAGAATAAATTCAATTAAAATGACATTACTCCCAAAGTTCCTACATCTATTCCAATGTCTCCCCATCTTTCTCATTAGCTGCAATTTTCAGCCCAATTGCAGCTAATCATTTATTTATTCCCTCGACGGTGGATGGTGCATTCAAGATCTGGCATAAAAAAGGCTTAAAATGCATCGGTGATTTATTTATTAATGATCTATTTGCTAGTTTTTCTCAATTGACAAAACATTTTGGTATCGAAAAGACAAATTTTTTCCGATTTCTGCAAATCAGGCATTTTACGCAGAAGTTAATTCCCCAATTCCCTTATAAACCGCCTGCCAATCATGTCGATTTGTTTCGTTCTGTTAACCCCACATTAAATATATATATATATATATATATATATATATATATATATATATATATATATATATAAAGAAATAATTGGAAAGACCGGTTGTTTGTCTCAAATTAAACAAGTTTTAGTTCAATATCAAACACAGGGCAGCCTGGCCTCAAAACGTCTGTGTGGCCATTTAATAAATCAGCAAAACTCTTTATCATCTGCATCATTTTAGTCCAATATCAATAAATAGCAATTTGGCTCAGGGGGTCTTCCAAACCTGTACAGCAATATAACATCTGCTGTCCTCGGACTCTGGACTGGTCGGAGGGGGCCTGGGGGATTTTTCCATCAGTGTGGTGGTATCTTTAAGGTGGGGTGGGGGGGCCCTTACCACCTACACCAAAGGTCCACAATCTATAGCCGCAGGATGAATGATTAACTATTTTATCATGTCAGAAAGGACACATGATAAGATGGAATTGGTTGAAATTTGAAACCTCAATGTGATTGGCCAACAGCACACTGTGGAACATGGTCTGTACATGGGTTATAAAAGCAGGTGCTGTGTGTAGAAAGAGCTGAGCTGTTATATAAACTTAGCACAAAAAGTAAGGCAATTTGTGTTTGGTTGAGTATTTCACACACACACACACACACACACAACACACACACACACACACACACACACACACACACACACACACACACACACACGAGTGTCAGCAGTTGCTTTAGACATTAAGCTGCAGTTGATACTTTCAGCCGTTGGGATCCCAACGGCTGTTTTGCCAACGCTCTACCTGCTGTAGCTCCTCCCTCTGAACGACAGCTACGCACGTTCATGTGAATTCAGTTACATTGACAGGAGACAAACACCATGTCCGATTCCGAGGTGATTAAACATTAGTAATGATAACTACATACGTACATATTGAGCATACATTTTAATCACAGACATACCATGTATGTTAGCTTAAAATCATTGTAAGTGTGCTGGTAGGCCTAACAAAAGTAGCTGTAACAGCCAGGCAAGATAGCAAACTAATTGTAACAGAGCGGAGAGGTGTGTGTGTATCTCCTACTATCTACAGGTCCTTCTCATATAATTAGCATATTGTGATAAAGTTGATTATTTTCCATAATGTAATGATAATAATTGAACTTTCATATATTTTAGATTCATTGCACACCAACTGAAATATTTCAGGTCTTTTGTTGTTTTAATACTGATGATTTTGGCATACAGCTCATGAAAACCCCAAATTCCTATCTCAAAAAATTAGCATATCATGAAAAGGTACTCTAAACGAGCTCTTAACCTAATCATCTGAATCAACTAATTAACTCTAAACACATGCAAAAGATTCCTGAGGCTTTTAAAAACTCCCAGCCTGGTTCATTACTCAAAACCGCAATCATGGGTAAGACTGCCGACCTGACTGCTGTCCAGAAGGCCATCATTGACACCCTCAAGCAAGAGGGTAAGACACAGAAAGAAATTTCTGAGTGAATAGGCTGTTCCCAGAGTGCTGTATCAAGGCACCTCAGTGGGAAGTCTGTGGGAAGGAAAAAGTGTGGCAGAAAACACTGCACAACCAGAAGAGGTGACTGGACCCTGAGGAGGATTGTGGAGAAGGGCCGATTCCAGACCTTGGGGGACCTGCGGAAGCAGTGGACTGAGTCTGGAGTAGAAACATCCAGAGCCACCGTGCACAGGCGTGTGCAGGAAATGGGCTACAGGTGCCGCATTCCCCAGGTCAAGCCACTTTTGAACCATAAACAGTGGCAGAAGCGCCTGACCTGGGCTACAGAGAAGCAGCACTGGACTGTTGCTCAGTGGTCCAAAGTACTTTTTTCGGATGAAAGCAAATTTTGCATGTCATTCGGAAATCAAGGTGCCAGAGTCTGGAGGAAGACTGGGGAGAAGGAAATGCCAAAATGCCTGAAGTCCAGTGTCAAGTACCCACAGTCAGTGATGGTCTGGGGTGCCATGTCAGCTGATGGTGTTGGTCCACTGTGTTTTATCAAAGGCAGGGTCAATGCAGCTAGCTATCATCGAGATTTTGGAGCACTTCATGCTTCCATCTGCTGAAAAGCTTTATGGAGATGAAGATTTCATTTTTTAACAAGACCTGGCACCTGCTCACAGTGCCAAAACCACTGGTAAATGGTTTACTGACCATGGTATTACTGTGCTCAATTGGCCTGCCAACTCTCCTGACCTGAACCCCATAGATAATCTGTGGGATATTGTGAAGAGGAAGTTGAGAGACACCAGACCCAACACTGTGGATGAGCTTAAGGCCGCTATCGAAGCATCCTGGGCCTCCATAACACCTCCGCAGTGCCACAGGCTGATTGCCTCCATGCCACGCCGCATTGAAGCAGTCATTTCTGCGAAAGGATTCCCGACCAAGTATTGAGTGCATAACTGAACATAATTATTTGAAGGTTGACTTTTTTGTATTAAAAACACTTTTCTTTTATTGGTCGGATGAAATATGCAAATTTTTTGAGATAGGGATTTTTGGTTTTTCTTTACTTTTTTGCCAAAATCATCAATATTAAAACAATAAAAGGTTTGAACTACTTCAGTTGTGTGTAATGAATCTAAAATATATGAAAGTCTAATGTTTATCAGTACATTACAGAAAATATTGAACTTTATCACAATATGCTAATTATATGAGAAGGACCTGTATGCTCCTGCTCTGACCGCAGCTGGGAGGGGCTGCTCGGGCAGTGTTGCCAACTTAGCGATTTTGTCGCTATATTTAGCTACTTTTCAGCCCCCCTGGCGACTTTTTTTTCAAAACAGCGACAAGCAACAAATCTAGCTTTTTTTCTGGTGTAAATGGTGACTTTTTCGCCGAAGCAAATATCACTTTTAACGCTTCTCAACGAGCAGCGGGAGCCTCCCGGCCCGTCCCCCGTTACAGAGCACTGACAGACGGCCCGGTCCTCGCGCAGCAGCCCCTCCCAGCTGCGGTCAGAGCAGGAGATACACCTCTCAGCTCGGGCTGCTGCGCGAGGAGCGGACTGCGTGTCAGTGCTCCCGCTGCTCGTTGAGAAGAGATGATACTTGCGTTGGCGAAAAAAGTCACCAATAACACCAGAAAAAAAAGCTAGATTTGTCGCTTGTCGCTGTTTTGAAAAAAAAAAGTCGCGAGGTCGCGGTCGGAGAGGTCTTGATGTGACATGGCCGGTGTACTTTTTTTCAAGCTCTCTCCGTCTCCCTTTCAGCAGTTAACTTTTCAATATTCCTCTTTCCTCGTTTTTTTGCTGTCTTAGCGGTGTTAGTTGTTAGTATCCTGGGAATGGTAAATTGAGGGTTCGTTTGTGAAGACATTGACACTCGCTGTCTGCCGTAGTAGCCTAGTACCAAACAGTAGGCTAGTGTCAGACTGCTAGGGTCATGAACGCTCACGCAACTGACGCATCAACGTCGTTGCCAAGGTCCCACAGCCAATAAGAATAGAGAATCTGACCTCGCTCTGATTGGTCAAAATTAACATGAGTGGTGGCAATTTTGGGGGGCAGCACACAGAGGCAGGGGGGAGCAAAGTGATAAAAAATATTTTCAGACCACTTCACTTACATATAGCTGAATGGCTATTATGACAGTTTTGCCAAATATTACAGTAAAAAAACTCTCAACTGCCGCTTTAAGAGAGACTACAGTTGTATCTTGCCGATTGCAGGTGAAATAATTTGTTAGCCTATCTATCGGAAGTATTGCTTGTATGTAAATGTTTCTAGTTTTTTGTGTTTTATTTTGAAAGGTTTGACCGGGAGTATTACTTGTATGTGATTGCGTCTGGCTTTATATGCGGTTGAAGTTACGGTATGTGGCCACAGGGGGCGACAACGTCCGTGCTTTGAATAGGATACCGAATTAACTTCTCTTCTGCTTTTTGGACTCGATTTGAAGTTTCGCTTGGATGTTATTTAAAGTAACGTTGTTCCAGGAGAGTAATGTATACTGCTTGCTTATGAAGAAGTTGTTCACCAAAAATGACATCTAGGACCTTCCACGATCACAACCTGGGTGGACAACCTGGTCAACTAGCTGCTGGAAAACTACAGCGGGCCGACATAGAGCAAATCAGAACCACTGTTTAAGCGAATGGGGGTGGGCTAATAAGGGAATATTTTAAACTTATATATATCATTATGAAACTTTGCAAGTTGATTACTGACATTAAAACAACAACTTTTTGTATTACAGTATTTTCCAAAAAGTTTGAATAAATATGAAAAATCATCAATATCTTACTGATGCGAAAATTTGCATATCTGCAAAGCCCCAAAATCTAGATGTTGGACAAAAGCAGAATCAATTTGTTTTTACATTTTGAAAACAAAACAGGTGTCCAACTGCCTGAAGCTTTTCCTAATCACAGTTCAAATTTGATCAATAACCCATAGAAAATACATTTTTTACACTGTTTTTTCCAAGGGAATGTCTAGCCGTTTCCTAAAATACCAGCTGGAGACGCCAAAAGGACACTTTTGGTCCATAGCACATGAAATGTAACTGTGTAAAAATTTATTTTCTATGGGTTATTGATCAAATTTGAACTGTGATTAGGAAAGGCTTCAGGCAGTTGGACACTTGTTTTGTTTGTCAACAAGCTGCTGGAAAGCTACAGCGGGCCGATAGAGCAAATCAGAACCACTGTTAAAGTGAATGGGGGTGAATGGGTATGGGCTAATGGGCAATTTTTTGAACTTATAGATATCATTATGTAACTTTGCCAGTTGATTACTGACATTAAAAAAACAACTTGTTGTATTACAGTATTTTCCAAAATGTTTAAATAAATATGAAAAATCATCAATATCTTACTAATGATGCGAAAATTTGCATATCTGCAAAGCCCCAAAATCTAGATGTTGGAAGAAAACAAAGTCAATTTGTTTTTAAATTTTGAAAACAAAACAAGTGTCCAACTGCCTGAAGCCTTTCCTAATCACAGTTCAAATTTGATCAATAACCCATAGAATTTTTTTTTTTACACAGTTACATTTCATGTGCCAGGGACCAAAAGTCTCCTTTTGGAGTCTCCAGCTGGTATTTTAGGAAACGGCTAGACATTCCCTTGGAAAAAACAGTGTAAAAAATTAATTCTCGATGGGTAACATTTTTAGTATTTTTAGAAAAAATCTGAATTAAATTACTTTGTTGTTAAGGAACATATACACTCAACAAAAATATAAACGCAACACTTTTGTTTTTGCTCCCATTTTTCATGAGATGGACTTAAAGATCGAAAATTCATTCCAGATACACAATATTACCATTTCTCTCAAACATTGTTCACAAATCTGTCTAAATGTGTGATAGTGAGCACTTCTGCTTTGCTGAGATAATCCATCCCACCTCACAGGTGTGCCACATCAAGATGCTGATCTGACATCATGATTAGTGCACAGGTGTGCCGTAGACTGTCCACAATCAAAGGCCACTCTGAAATGTGCATTTTTTTGCTTTATTGGGGGTCTGGGGACTCAGAACCAGTCAGTATCTGGTGTGACCACCATTTGCCTCATGCAGTGCAAAACATCTTCTTCGCATAGAGTTTATCAGATTGTCAATTGTGGCCTGTGGAATGTTGGTCCACTCCTCTTCAATGGCTGTGCGAAGTTGCTGGAGACGGCTTATGGTGGAGAAATGAACATTCAATGCACGAGCAACAGATCTGGTTGACATTCCTGCTGTCAGCATGCCAATTGCACGCTCCCTCAATGCTTGTGGCATCTGTGGCATTTTGCTGAGACAAAACTGCACATTTCAGGATGGCCTTTTATTGTGGACAGTCTAAGGCACACCTGTGCACTAATCATGATGTCAAATCAGCATCTTGATGTGGCACACCTGTGAGGTGGGATGGATTATCTCAGCAAAGCAGAAGTGCTCACTATCACACATTTAGACAGATTTGTGTATCTGCAAATGGTTTTGTGCATGCACACAAAGATTTGTGTGTGTACACGCTTCTGTGTGTAGACACATCTGTAAATTATATTAATTGTGGTTCTAAAAGCTCAAATAGATTAAGTCTTTTTACAAATCTTTTTTTACAAAGCCATGGAAGAACTGTAGCAAAAGTCACGTGGTGTAGCAAAAGTCACGTGTGAAAAGACAGACACGTTGATTGGTCAATGTGTTACAGTGGCAGGACTCTTATTTTGAAAATCCCTAAACCGGATGTAAACAGAGCTTTGGCTATGAACCCATGTGGGCTATGCATGGAGGTGTCATGGAGGCAGAAGGCGAAGAGTGCTAACGGACACTGCAGTTGACAAAGCACTTCAACTTCAAGTAGTTTAAAAGTAAGTATTGATTAACAATTTTCCTTTTTTTTCTTTTCAAGAATCATTCGTTCCCATGTAAATCTCAGTGATATCGGATACGTTTGCAAAAAGGAATCCCCTCGTGAATGCGTGCCGTGGAAGGACCATATTAGCTTGATGTGAAACATATCGTCACAATAATTATTTTAATAACGCGAGTGAGAGTTTCAACACCGGCAATCGCTTCATCTTCGTCAGTTTTGTCCATCCAGTTGTAAGCCTTGGGTAGCTTCTCTTTTAAATATGTGAACAACAAGACTGCACAATGAGCTCCGACACCAACACACACACACACACACACACACACACACACACACACACACACACACACACACACACACACACACACACACACACACACACACACACACACACAATTACTTTTATTGTTCGCAACCACAGATTCTTGGAAGAAGGCAAGGTTTGTAGATGACAGGTTGTTATTCGCAGCCCCAAGGTACATTATCTGTATCTGTATCCGATATCACTGAGATTTACATAGGAACGAATGATTCTTGAAAAGAAAAAAAAGGAAAATTGTTAATCAATACTTACTTTTAAACTACTTGAAGTTGAAGTGCTTTGTCAACTGCAGTGTCCGTTAGCACTCTTCGCCTTCTGTCTCCACGACACCTCCATGCATAGCCCACATGGGTTCATAGCAGAGATGGAAATTAACTTTTTTGCCTACCAGCCACTGTGGCAGGTAGATTTAAAAATCTACCAGCCACTCGTCTTTTTTACCAGCCACTTTTTACACGCAATATCTTTTTTAATATATGCGTTAATGTTAAACAATACAATAGTAAGATTAGCTAATGAAAGTGTTTTTCATACAAATGTTTTCCATCAGCAGTCATTTCTACTGTTAGTAGGTGCTACCAAGGAACTGAGTTTCAAATGGTACTCTTACTATATATGATACACAATACACGTCATCTTTATTTCAAAACATTTTATAATTGAACTCCATATATACTCTGGGTTCAATGCAACTTTTTTCCCAACTGGCCAGCTTGGCCAATAGATCCGAGTTTTACTGGCCCCCTGTATATTTTCACTGGCCCTGCAGACACCTTTTTTTCATCATTTAGTCAATAATTATAATACAGTATTGAAGTTAGCTTCAGATTTATTTTTTTATTTTTAGTTACTGATGTGAAATGTTGATATTGTGCATACACATAATATAAAACCAGGCAAACATATAAATGTGAAGCCTACAACTGAAAGTATGTGGAAGGAGTGGCCAGAAGTGCAGTACTTTAATGATTTATTTTATTCTTGAATTTCGGCAGTTTAATGAATAGTTCACCTGCAGAAGTCATGGTCAAGCATAGGGAAAAATAAGAGATGAAGGTCTGATCAGTCTTTGTGGTGTGGTATGCAGTGTTTATCACTTTCTCTATGCATTAGGGATGTGAAGTTGTCGACCCAATGACCGGTTTTCCAATTGCGCTCAAGTCGAATTGAAAAATAGAAATCTGAAAATCTGTTATGCCGTTTTATTAATGGGAGATGTCAACGTGCGAGTTCACGTCTGGTCGTGTGCGCGCTGCAGGAGCGTCACTTCTGCAAGGTGCGTGCATGAAGTAATCAGCTACACATAAGAGTCCGGTGTGGGACCATGTTTTCACTGTTGATAAAAAACAGTGCAGTGCAAAAGATGCAGCATAATGTTAAACGCTAGTCTGAGGCTATGGTGTTAAATCATCTAGAAACACACGATGCCTTCGTCCGAGCAAAGCAGCGTTTCAACTTCAGATCTCACCAGTGAGCGAGCGAGCCGCCGCGTGGGGAAGAACTCTGTGGTTTGAGGCTCAAATAATAACCGAGGATATTCTCCCTGTTAGCGATATCGATGGGAGAGGCTTCCTTGTTTGTATGCGATCCGTTTGAATGTCTCGAGCCTGAATATACTGTAGCCTACAGTGAGCCGAGTCTAGGGCTGGCCCGAATACCATTTTTCAGGCTCCGAATATTCGTTGGTTTTTCCGAGCGAATATCCGGATATTCGGTCCAGAAAAACACACCATCAAAAACAACATTAATAAAAAAAAAAACGTTAATAATCCCTATATACTCACTGGAACCGATTTTGACAATATCTGCATATTATTTTGTTGAAGATTTAATAGCTTTTGAACGTGAATTAATAGGCCTAAGTAAGTTGGAGTTCCTTACTTGTTCCCCGTGGACGCGAACAGCTGTCCAAATCAGCTGTCCTCTCTGCGATCTCAGCCCTTACGTAACGGGAGCTTTTCAATTCATCCGGGAATGTGCATCTTTGTTTTCAGGGAATTTGTACAATAAATCCATAACAAGTACCAAATTATTGATTGTCTTATGTGTCCATATTATATCCATTATATTGACCGGGTATTGCCAAGACGTTCATGCTGTGCAGCAAGCCAGTCACAGTTTATGGGTGCGGTGCTGTACGTAAACATACAGCTAAGCTAAGGTTAGCATTTAGCTAAGCATTACTTTTCCTCCCGAGATCCCGCTAATGTTGTGTTATAAAGTTAATGAAAACAAGTTATCTATTCTTCCTCCACCTCTCTCGCTTCTCTGCTTGGTGTCGCTTATAGTTTTGCATCCCTCGCTCTGGTAACGTCACGTAGCATACAGCTGGTGTATCACCGTGTATCACCGGCTTTGAAAAGGTCAGCAGCCAACTAGGTCAAAGTTCAAAGGTGGTTCTGCCGTTCCAAATGGATCCAGTAGATGGCACCACTGTATAATGCGAGACCTACTAGACAATCAAGTCGCCCAGTTACAACAACAAGCACACCATTCATTACATTTTCTCAATCAAAAAAAAAAAAAAAAAAAAAACGAAGCTCCGAATACTAATTTAAGCTCCGAATACTAATTTAAGCTCCGAATACTAATTTTCCGAACGAGTATTCGAATATTCGAATAATTCGGGCCAGCCCTAGCCGAGTCCCTCCGTTAGTTTCTGTTTCAGCCGACACAATTACACTCACCTCCTAAGCACGGACAGCGTTAAATAAAGCATCTAATTTGTATTACCATTAGGGCTTGGATGTAAATACTGTAACATAACGGCGGCAGCCATGCTGCTTAAAGGAAAAGCGCAGTTTTCACTTTATTTTCAGCACCTCAACCTCTGCTGTGGGAAGAAATAAAGGGGGCAAAGCAAGTCGATTGATTTGTCGACTTATGCCTCCACACGTCTCGCAGATAGTATTTCCTCGCGGAGCGGATCGCACCGTAGTTCAGTTCGACTAGAAAGGCAAAAAGAAACTGTGGGACTGTGCAGCACACTGGCATCATTGTATGTATTAAATATGCAAATTCGATCGGACCTGACTGGAAAGTATTACCCGACACAGTGGCGGGTGAAGTGACACAATTTACACGCCAGCACGCAAATCTACCCGCATTTGGCGTGTGGCGGGTGTTAATTTCCATCCCTGGTTCATAGCCAAAGCTCTGTTTACATCCGGTTTAGGGATTTTCAAAATAAGAGTCCTGCCACTGTAACACATTGACCAATCAACGTGTCTGTCTTTTCACACGTGACTTTTGCTACACCACGTGACTTTTGCACAGTTCTTCCATGGCTTTGTAAAAAGAGATTTGTAAAAAGACTTATGGCGCTTTTCCACCGCACATGTAGCTCGACTCGACTCAACTCGGCTCGACTCAACTTGGTTTGGTAGCAGCACGGGTCGTTTTCCACCGCAAATAGTACCTGCTGAACGTGGGCGGGGTCGTCGTAAGGGGCTGAAAGCCTACTCCGGAGCAAAGTAGCAAAGCAGAAATTACGAGCAGTTGTTGCACTATTAACTGAACCAACCTCCAAAAACACGGATGAAATTTTTTTAAGAAATACCCCCTTGTATCTGTTTGCTAAAAGAAGTAGAAGAATATTGCTACGGGCCATTAAGAGGGATGGTTGTTGTCCCGATGTGTGACTCTGCCACACAGTCAGCTGTAGGGATGCGTCACGTACATCCCTATGCACGTAAACACGGGCATGATAAAGTTGACTGTTTAGTGCTTGTTTCAGGATACGTGTTTTCAAATGCAAGCCGTGTCTCAGCCTGAATATTTTATTGAGGTAATCAGTTCAGTCCGAGGCTTGTAATGTAATCGCTCGCTATCATGTCTGTCCCAGCTGGCTACTATTTAGCCTAGCTGCTAGCTGTCCTACATGTCTCCTCTCGTATGTAAGTAACTTCCCCAACAACCAACACTGGGTGAGCTTAGCGAATATATGGAAAATAAATTCGGATCTGTGATGCAAATCAAATGAAAGAGAGCCAGAGAATGCTGCACGCGGCGGAAATACACTCAAAAGTCCCGGAGAGTTGGGGAGAGAATGAAGCCGGTAGTCTCTGGCCACTGATTGGCCAGACAATAGTCTCTGGCCAATCAGTGGCCGGCCGTCTGCCGACGTCACCTTTTAGCATCGGCTCAGCTCGCTTGGACCCTAGAGCGAGGCGATACCAAAAAAGCAGCCGCTACGTGGTACCAGGTACCATGAAATTGCGGTGGAAAAGCCAAAAATGCGAGTCGAGTCGAGTCGAGCTGATACCATGCGGTGGAAAAGCGCCATTAGTCTATTTGAGCTTTTAGAACCACAATTAATATAATTTACAGATGTGTCTACACACAGAAGCGTGTACACACACAAATCTTTGTGTGCATGCACAAAACCATTTGCAGATACACAAATCGCAAATCCAAATCGCAAATACAAATCGCAAATACAAATCGCAAATACACAAATACGCATTTGCAAACGTTTTGATACAATAATGCCCCCATACATATACATGCTAGTGTTAATGTTGACATTTTTTTCAATGTGTTAAATTTCGGCCTGAATCTTTTTCTGGCATACTAAATAGTAGGGAAGTATGGGGATTGGAACGCAGGGTGGAAGTATGGGGATTGGAACGCAGGGTGGAAGTATGGGGATTGGAACGCAGGGTGGAAGTATGGGGATTGGAACGCAGGGTGGAAGTATGGGGATTGGAACGCAGGGTGGAAGTATGGGGATTGGAACGCAGGGTACAATCCTCAACGTTGCCCGCTTCTCTGTGCTTCGTCAAAACAAGCAGCGCGTCTTAAAACCCCAGTCTGCTTTGTCTAGGAGAGACCTTGTTTATCCAGTACAATTACTAATTCGGTTTGTCTACTCATGTTCGTGTGTTTTTCTCTTTTTATTTGTGTTGGTACAGTAGCATTCTATACTCCCAGTTTTAACCGAAACATTGTAGTCTAGTCCTTTGCTTGGTCCTGACTGGTTTGACTAGTTTAAATTACAACCAGAGGAGTGCACACTTCACATCTCTGATATTCCAGAGATTATTATGGCTATGAAAGCCGTATTTTCAGCTTCCTTCAGATACACATTCACGATTTACTTCTACAACTGTATGAACGACTTTACCAGCCGACTCCAAAAATGATCGTTAATACACGTCAGACATTCTATATTTCTTTAGTTTGACTAACACCCTTTTTTCACCACATACTCACTCTCTTGCTCCATCACACACACACACACACACACACGCACACACGCACACACGCACACACACACACACACACAGACAGAGGAACCTTCCAAGTGGTGTAACAGTTTTATTCAGCAAGGCTCGGCTTATGGCAACTGCAACACGACGCAAAACAAAAGATTACAGACACACTGATGGAAGGACACACACACACATATGCATGTCATGTCACAGACAGGGAGATACACCAGTATTCATCCAGTCAAATATTGAATACTGTTGACTAAAACTAACACTACAGTTTAGCTTCACAGGACATGTACTTTTCTAAATGATTGTGACAACACTTAGTTAAATCATTCTCTAGCAGTGAGTTGTATTAAATGAGCCATTGCACAGACAGATGTTGCTGTTTGCCATTGACAGTGGTGAATGGCTTTGTGCAAAGGTAAAATATGAAAAGTGCTTGACTGAGTAACTCTTAGACCAGCAGGATATGTTAGGACTTTTTTCAGTGACGTTGTTCTGTTCTAAAAGCTGGCAGCTAGCAGAGATCCACAGAGACCACATGATGTGTTGTTGTGAGCAAGTCAGGAGACACACACACACACACACACACACACACACACACACACACACACACACACACACACACACACACACACACACACACACACACAGTTGTGTGATACATGCTCACCTGTTCTCTCTGTTTGACTTGAACGCTGATGTGTCATGTACATAGGCCTACCAGTTTACAGAGCCTAGGCTGTGTATTAACACTGGATTTTTTTTTTCTTCAGCACACACACAGTAGACAGGTAGCGGATTGTGAGGAGATATTCACTGATTCTGACACACGAAAGGAAAGCGCTTTAGACAAAAACAACGTGAATGCACAAAACAGTTTTTTGCTTAACACAGGTTGAAGTACAGAAATGTTTCACTTTATCATTAAGGCTGGTGGGGAGAATGTGGAGCTATGGGAAACAGCTGGAAGACCATTCACAACATCCATGGTATGCTCTGTATATATGAAGGCAGCAGGGTGGCGGGGTTAGCACTGAACCGGTTTACAGAACAGAGGCTCTTTAGAGGAGGGATTTAAACTCAGAGAATCTACGGAGGAAGGATACACACACACTGACCAGTTCCAGGATTTCTCTAGACAAGACATCTTTTTTTCATGCCACTTTTCTCTCTCTGTGCATTCGTTTGAATTTAATTGAACCATTTAAACCGTTCCAAAAAATAAAAGTACATATAAGTGGGATTGGTAAATCCTGTTCATTTGAATGGAGAGAGAACAGAAAAGAGTAGCAAGTGTCCCATTGTATGAAGATCCTGATAGCAAATGCTTTGCCAGGCTTTTTAAGAAAAGCTCTCTCTACCTACACCAGCGCTTTGAGAAGGAACGTTGTATTGACACCATTTCAGATCCAGAGTTTTCTACTAGTTTTGGATAATGGCTCCACCTGGTATGGAGTCTCGATATGAACTGATATGAGTTAACAGTTAAGATCATCAGAAGCAGCTCAATTAAAAGGTGCACCATGTAACATGTGGCTGTGGCAGAGAAGTGAACATTTTTCTAAGGTATATTCTCATAACTGAATAAACAAAAACTTTTACTCACAGGAAAATGTGATCCCTGGAACACTGTTTGAAGTTACAAAGCTTCCTGAAAAGTTTCACTGTTGTTGTTTACAGCAGCAGGGCCCACAGTTTGCTTTACAAAGATATTCCAGTCTTACGTTTGGTTCCAGGTTCCTCAAAATGATTTGATTTATGATGATGGAATTATTCAATAATAAGAATTACATGTAGAGTACATGTGTTTTTTGTAAACTAACTGCGGGCTCTGTAAGTGTAAACAAATCCCCCCTCCCCTGAAACTGCATAGTGCACCTTTAAAATATCCCCACAGTCAGACCTATACTGCAGCAATAGAACCAACTCTGATCACAGGGAAATGATGTGACAAGCCCCCCCTGGGAGAGCTGCTAACCTACAGACTAAAGGCAAAGGGAGCACTGAGGCCCAGGACACTGTGCAGAGAGGGAGGACATTCAGAGGTCATAGAGCACCTCCAGCACGGTGGACACAGACCAGGCCTGGGTCTCACAGCTGAAGGGACAGTACTGGCCGTTCTCGTTGGTCAGCTCTGGCAGACCCTTCCATGGAGACCTGAGGGAGAGGAGAGGCACACAGACAGACATAGGGTTAGTGCAATGAAGACAGCAACAACATGGAACATTACACATCAGTTAAGCCTTGTTTTCTACTGAGCGGTACGGTTCGGTTCGGAACAGATTCATTTGAATTATATATTTTTTTTCTAAATGTAAGATTATTATTTGGCATGCTTGCTTTATTTAGACAGTTTTGGAGAGACAGAGATAAAACGGTGCAGAGAGGTGTTTCCACCCGGATTGGAACACGGGTCTGCTGCGACAAGGACTCATGGGGGGCGCTCTAACTCTTCTTTTTTCTCTTCATCAAATGAATCAGTGGGCTACACTGCATCCCACTACTTTGATGTCATCATAGTTGCGTAGCTGCTATGATGTCATAGCTGCTATGATATCACCAAAGTTTTTCACTAAAGTTGATTTAAAAATAAAATGAAAAAACAAAAAGGAACGGGGAGTTATTGAAGTGGCCACTAGTAACAGTGTCATGATGGATCAAAGGTGCTGCCAGTCTGATGTGAGTGTTGTACCTCTCCAGGTGGGTGTTATGTCTGGACAGAACGTTCTTCACCAGGGTCACTGTCTCATTGTAGGTCTCCTCTCCTAACTTCTTGGCAAAGTAGAGTTTAGCTCGCAGGAAGTAGCCTACCGGCCACAGCCACTCCTACACATCACACATCACACACACACACACACACACACACACACACACACACACACACACACACACACACACACACACACACACACACACACACAAAAAAAGGGGTTGTTATCAAAAATGTTCTGCAACAATATGAAAATTAGACATCACTCTTAACACCATATTCTTCACAGCTTATCTAAAGGACTCATGAATGGCTGGGTATTGGACAGAGTTGACCTCAGGTGTCCATCATACTCAGTCAATGTTAGGTAGTGATGTGCAGTAGAGCTGTCCACTCACTGGGCCTTGGTGGTAGTTGAAGCCTTTGGACAGGTTGTAGTTGTCGTTGTCCAGAGCGTTGTCATAGACACCACAGTACACCATGTCACTGGGGGAAGACAGGTTTACCATGTCAGTGAGACAGTCAGCAGAAAACAAACAGCTTATATAATGGGATCATTCTATAGATACTACTGTATGTGCCGCTACAACTAAACCTCTTATAAAGTGTTTCACACATTTGCAAAGTGTTAAAGCTATAGTGCGTAACTTTTTCATATAAATGAATGTCTGATACATTCAAACCTATTGACTCCACAGAACTCTCTCTGTATTTCTCAGTATGGCAGCAATACCCCCCTCCCCCTCCCCCCTCCCCGAGACTGGCACAGGAGCTCAGAAAAATCCCCAAGAAGAGCCCAAGAAATGTTTCAGTTGTTGATTCTACTGCTCCAAAAAAAAAAACCTGGCCGTAGAGCAGAAGGTATTAAAAACCGAAGGCTAACCTCATGTAGATGCGTCGACTGTGTTGTAGTATAACTCAAGAATTCCTCATGGGGGCAACAGAAGTTACGCACTATAGCTTTAAAGAAGATAATTTCTTTGTGTGTGTTGCATGGAGACATATCTTACTCAGGGTCGAGTGTCTTCATTCCCAGTGGTCCCAGTAGCTTCTTCTCAGCCACCTCCAGAGCTCTCCAGGCTCTCTCCACTGTGAACAGCTCTGGAGCCTGACATCACAGAGACAGACAGCCAGTCACAACTCAACACACATAACGCCATGTGTAACATTAGCCACGTTTCCATTAGCCACATTTCCATCTGAATTTGAAGCGAATCGTTTGGAAGGAGTTATCAGAGGATGAGATCAGTAAATCAGGTTAAATACTAGCTCTTCCCCACACACACCTCTGGATAACCCCCGCTTGGCTCTAGGCTACAGCATGCGCTTTGCAACATCCATCCGTTTTAAGTTGTGTGTGTTTCCATCTCCCATTTTGTGAATTATCTCTTTTTTCGCACAAGTCAAAAAGCACCTCAAGCGAGCGCAAAACCTTTTACGCGAATCAGAGGATTTTTATTCAAATGTTGGCGTTTCCATCACAGTTTACTGATTCCATACTTCAAAAATTCACATAAAAGCAGGGGGATGGGACGCTCCGGTGGCGTAATGGATAGAGCGCGTACCATATTGGCTCTGGCCTTCGTTGCAGTGGTCGCGGGTTCATATCTGACCCATGGATCTTTACTGCAGGTCATCCCCCTCTCTCTCTGTCTCCCCATTTCAACTCTGTACTAATAAAGCTTAAAAAAATGCCAAAAAATAATATATAAAAAAAAAAAAGCAGGGGGACAGAACCGCAGCTGGGGACAGAACCGCAGCTAGGGACACAGTCACTGATCATTGAGAACCAGCGGTCTGTCTACTTACCACCACCATGGCAATGGTGAAGTTGGGTCTGAGCTGGTAGTCACACCATGCGCTGGAGGCTCCATAGCTGTCCTTATAGATGCCCTTCTTATGCACCAGCTCAGGGTGCTTCTCATTAGGGTCCCCGCTCTCCCCTGACACCCAGAACCCTGCCTCAAAGGTCTGCTGCAGCTGCTGGTTCCACTGGGAGTATGAGATCAACACTTCTTTACCTGGGGAAAAAAAGAAAAACAGTGTTTATTACACATGGCTAATGAGTAGAGGTGTGTGTGTGTATGTGTGCGTGTATGTGTATGTGTATGTGTGCGTGTGTGTGTATGTGCGTGCGTGCGCGTGTGTGTGTGTGTGTTTCATACCGTCCCTGTGTACTTTAGCTCCATCATAAGGGAAGAGTCCTTTGGCATGGAGCTCCACCACCCAGCGAACAGTTGATTTACTGAGACCGACTATCTCCACTGCTGCTCCATCCCTTTGTCACACAGAACACAATACGCTGTAAGGTTCATTACTGTTTCAATTCTTTCAGTCATTAATTCTATAACACATCAGAAAACAGTGAAAAGGCCCAACAAGATACACCAACGCTCAAAGGCAAAAAAACAACAACTCACAATTCATTCTAAGAAACTAAATCTGTTTAAAATATGACAAGAAATGCAAATTTACAATATTTTTCATCAACAACTGTTGAGGCTTTGTTTTGTGACGCCTGTTCTAACAGCTGTTACAAATGGATGTGAGGGTATTTTATTTTCAGCCATTCAACCTTCATTTATACCTCGAAATAATTGAATTTCCTTCAATTAAACAACGACAAAACTGAAGTAATTGTCTTTGGTGCCAAAGATGAACAATTAAAAGTCAGCGCACAGCTCACATCCATTATGTTAGAAACCACACACCAGGACAGAAATCTTGGTGTTGTCGTTGACTCCGACTTGAATTTCAAGAAACACATTAAATCAATTAATAAGTCAGCATACTACCACCTTAAAAACATATCAAGAATTAAAGGACTTATGTCTCAGCAAGATTTAGAAAAACTTGTCCATGCATTTATCTTTAGTAGACTTGACTACTGTAACAGTGTCCTTGCAGGCCTTCCAAAAAAATCAATCAGACAGCTTCAGCTAATTCAGAACGCTGCTGCTCGAGTCCTCACTAGGACCAAAAAGTGGATCACCCCAGTTCTGAGGTCTTTACACTGGCTTCCAGTCACTCAAATAATTGATTTCAAAATACTGATGTTGGTTTATAAAGCACTAAATGGTTTAGGGCCGAAATACATTACTGATCTGCT
Organism: Hyperoplus immaculatus; assembly: GCA_949357725.1. Taxonomy (NCBI): domain Eukaryota; kingdom Metazoa; phylum Chordata; class Actinopteri; order Uranoscopiformes; family Ammodytidae; genus Hyperoplus; species Hyperoplus immaculatus. Next base: position 27,393,100 of record OX442359.1, read on the forward strand.
GATACGTTATGAACCGTCCAGAGCCCTTAGGTCGTCTGGGACAGGTTTACTTACAGTCCCAAGAGTTAGGACTAAACGAGGAGAAGCAGCTTTTAGTTTTTATGCACCAAATATCTGGAACAAACTCCCAGAAAACTTGAGGTCTGCTGCAACTCTCAGTTCTTTTAAATCGAGTCTGAAGACTTTTCTGTTTCCATTTTAACCTGTACTTTTTATTTTATTTACTTCTTTTCATTCACTTTTAAATGTTTTCTAATGTGTTTCATGTATTTTAATCTTGCCCCTGTAAAGCACTTTGAATGGCCTTGTGTCTGAATTGTGCTATATAAATAAACTTGCCTTGCCTAAATACTCGACTCTGTGTGTGTGTGTGTCTGTGTGTGTGTGTGTGTGTGTGTCTGCGTTCCAAATCAGATAGTTTTTCTTTTCAATACACTCCATAATAAAGTACAGAAGAGATTTAGGGCCACAGACAGGAGAGAAAAAAAAATCAGATAAGGAAGATTTTTTTTTTCATTATGTCGAGAAATGTCAAGAATAAAGACGAATACTCCAAAATGCTATTGGAGTTAGTGGGGCATTTATGTATTTTCAGCATACTAAAATTGACGTGTATGTATTGGGACATCCTTAATCTTTTTCTGGCATACTTAATAGTAGGAGAAGTATGGGGATTGGAACGCAGGGATCCTGTGTCTACCTTGGAGTAGCAGGCATGCCTTTGTTCCCGGCCCGCTCGCTCTCTCCCATCTTGTCCATCCAGGTGCCACAGTTGAAGCGGTTTCCTCCGCTCACAAAGCCGGTGTGTGGGTCCACTCGGGCCAACACGTTGAACCCTGGGACAGAGAGCAGAGAGCAGATGAGGAGGAGCTCAACCCCTCCAAAAGCTCCATGGAGAACCACAGTGTGATCCGTTAAGTGTGTAAGGTGCTGTAAAGAATGACTTGGCACTATTTTTCGAACACCGTGACACCTCAACATGCATTATCATTTACTTTACTATGAATACATTTATAGCCTCACACAGACACACACACAGACACACACACAGACACACACACTCTCACCTTCATCTTTCATGTGCATATCTATCTTGGATCCAGCGTTTCTCTCTCTGAAGGAAATCCCCTCAAGGTGGCGCTGCAGAGCCTCCTGGATCACATCGTACAGAGGCTGCTCCTACACACACACACACATTAACACACACATTAACACAGCTGTACAGGTGAAGTTGCACATCTTTATGATGGGTGATTAAAAAGTGTGTATAGGATTTTAAAATGTTTAACATTATGGACTTGTGGTTGTATCAACAAAGAGCTAAACTGTAGCATATGTGTGTTTGTGTGTGTGTGTGTGTGTGTCTGCGTGTGTGTACATACCACCTCTCCAGGCTTGCAGGGTTCACAGTCATCAGTGGGGTACATACGCGTGACAGGGAGGGCCAGGATTTCATGCCCCTTGGGAACGTGGGTAGCGTAGTCCTGGACAAAAGCAAAAATAAATAAAAAATGATCAAGTCATATTTGATCCAAAAAACAACTACTTTAAGGATGATAGAATATTGTTGCACTGTCCCAAAGTGGCCCGAAATAACAAAAACTAATGCAACGTTAGGGTTTTGTGTAGAGTGTGCTCTGCCTAGGGGCGCTGCGGTGGTGTAGTGGATAGGGCGCGTACCATATCGGCTACCTTCGTTGCAGTGGTCACGGGTTCAAATCCGACCCGTGGACCTTTACTGCAGGTCATCCCCCCTCTCTCCCTCTCTCTCTGTCTCCCCATTTCAACTCTGTACTGTCTAATAAAGCTTGAAAATGCCAAATAATAATAATAATAATAAAAAAGAGTGTGCTGTACCTGGATGCACTGCAGCCACCACCACACAGCATCTCGACAGTTGAAGCGAGCACAGCGGCCCTCGCCCAGCAGGTTGGGGATCAGACCATGACGTAATGTCCCCGCAAAGGCCAGGATGATGTTACTATGGAGACCAGGGGGACAGCAGGGTTACGCAGACACTTAGGTTACACCATAAAAAGACTTCAGGCTTTGAGAGAGACACAACAAGAAACGAATGAAAGCTAATATACTGCAAGTACAGATGAACTCAGACGGTCTCAACAGAAAACATTCGGTACACACACGCACGCACACACACACACACACACACACACACACACACACACACACACACACACACACACACAGATACGCACCGAGCCTCCGTGTGTCGGCCAGTGATCAGCAGCAGTCCTCTGAGGGCGATGAACGTGTCTCTGCCCCAGCACCGGAAGATACCAGCGGAGAAGTGAGGCAGACCTAGAGGACAGCAATGTGATGACACATCAGCTACTGACTGTGTCCACCTGATGACCTACAGTGTGTCTGTGACAAGTATTCATTTCATCTTCATCACGCTGATTACAAAACAAGACATAATCAAAGAATTCTTGAATAGGTCATTGAAGCTACAGTAAACAGTTCCTATGTCTTTTTTTCAGTTTAGCTCAGTGTATAGGCTACAGATACATTTCCTCTTTCCACTGAGCAGCACAGTTCCGTTAGGCATGGTACGGTACGGCACGGCAGGGCACAGTCACCCTAGATCTGTTCTGTGTTTCCACTGCAGACAGCACCCTTACATGGTAGTGGGGTGTATTCAGGATGGTGATAGCTCTGGTCAGAGTATATACAGTCTATGGGTCAGAGCTGTTAAACGGCGCTGGTCACAGCAGCTACGTAACTAGCTTGACTGCAGCCTTCCCAACTTTTCACAATGGAAATGCAAACAAATCCGTGCCGTGCTTCACCCGTACCGAACCAAACTACTCAGTTGAAAAAGGAGGCTTAAGTGTCTGTTGCTCGGTTACCTGCAGCCAATGAGACGCAGCACTGCTCCTTCTGGCCCGTGATTGGACTGATGCGATAGGGAACGTCCTGGATGTGTGTGGAGAGAGGAGGGAGGGCGGGCAGGCCTCCCACCCCACACATCTGCACCGAGCCCAGGGCCAGGTGAGCCACGAAGCTGGAGCCGTTCTGGATGAAACTGTAGGGGTCAGGCAGAGGGACATGAGACTGGGACTGCAACATATCAGTACTTGAAAATTCTATATAGCTTATATATATTTTTGGGGAATTAGGGTTGTACATGTACGCGATAAGTACAGATATAAAGGATGACTTATAATTGGGTAACAATATAAATATGTGCAGCATGAACATTAATGGTGGACACATTTGTTACCAGATGTTAACTGATGCAAAGCGGTAGGCTTTACATGTAGTTTGAGATGTCAGCCCTGGGTTTAGACTGTCTCCTACCTGGACATGAGCTTGTAGGTAGCGTCCAGAGCTGTGGTGTAGGTGGAAACCAGGATGGCGTCAAAGTAACAGGGGATGAGGTAGCGTGGGATGTGTTTCAGGTAGTGAAACATGGCTCCCAACCACTCACCCACCTGCACACACACACACACACACACACACACACACACACACACACACACACACAGGGGACAATGGATCATCTCTTGCAACTAGATTTGTTTTTCTTTTGTTCAGGTGTGTGGATATTTATATGAATCGATAGAGATTGTGTAGCCCTTTAAAGGAATAGTTCAACATTTTACATTAGTTATATTTTTGCCCCACTCTCCGGCTCAAGACAGGGTGACAGAAACCGTTCCTGTAACTGCGTGCATTTCTTATATAGAAATGTACAAAGGTGTCTCATCCAGGTTAGCTTAGCTCAAACACTGGCAGTCAAGGGGTCAAAATATAAACTTTACAACATCACTGCAACAACTCCTGTGTGCTTGTTGGGACTTGTTTGTTTACCATGTTATGTTGCGCTCTATATTCTTACACTTTAATTAACCTGGATGACTGACCTTTGCCCATTCCCATGTAAAAAATGCACAGACAGGAACGGCTTCTGTCACCTTTATTAGAGTCAGAGGGTGAGGCAAAAAGCTATGAATGTAAAATGTTGAACTATTCCTTTAAGGCTGTGCAGGGCCTCACCTGTGCCAGTGGTCCCTCTTTGTGTATGAGTCTGTTGGAGACAAACTCTATGAGCCAGTCCCCTTGTCTGAGGTTGTCACACAGAGGGTGGCCCAGGTCATTCTTAGGACGGATATCAGCCAATACAGACATAAGACCTGCACACACACACACACACACACACACACACAACAACAACTCCATTTACCCTCCTGCCTGTAATGTGAGAAATACCATGGTAACATCTGAGCCTGCCAAGAGGTGTGGTTACACTGCTCCTCGTTAATATGATGTGAGAGAGCAGGGATGTTGGTGTCACTTGGCCTCACACCCACACATTGCAGTTGAATACTTTAATTTAGCATAACAAATTGAACTTCACTGTGAATCCTTAACCAATGAGACTGTACCCTGTGTTCCAATCCCCATACTTCCATACTATTTAGTATGCCAGAAAAAGATTTAGAATTTTGGAGTATTGGTCTTTATTCTTGACATAATGAAAAAAAAACTTCCTTATTTAATTTTTTCTCTCTCCTGTGGCCCTAAAACTCTTCAGTACTTAGTATGTAGTGTAGTAAAAAGAAAGAGTATGTGATCTGGAACGCATGGTGTGTGTCACCTTGTAGTCCAGCATATTTCAGGCTCTCCCATCCAGGGATAGTGTAGCAGCCTCCACCATCCTCCTGCTCCTCCGAGTCACAGCGGAACAGCAGGATGTTCAGGTCGGCTAGGGTCAGCTTAGACATCAGTCTGGGAGACGCACGCACACACGCACACACACACACACACACACAACATAGAATCATGTAGCTCACACAATATTAGCATTTTTCCTCAGATTGATATTGTCTCACACTTGTTCCTGCTAGCCTGCATAACTATTGCTTTATTTTGACATATGAGAAACTGTACATGGGTAAGATATATGATACCCATATTCAGAATCAAATATGGTCAAATAAGTCAAGAATGATGTTACCTTATGAGATTCTGAGACAGACAGTGTCAGTGTGCAACTGTTTATCCATCCATAGCATATGTTCATGAATACTCACTGGGCCAGGGGCTTCTGCAGGGCCTCTGGGGGGTTGTCCTCTGCCACGCTGCCTCTCCTGTATTTAGGGCTGAACTGAGACAGGTAATACCTCAGCACACCCACCACCTTCTGGGCCTTAGGGTCCAGACTAACCCTGTGTGTGAGCGAGCGAGAGAGCGAGAGAGAGAGAGAGAGAGAGCGAGAGAGAGAGAGAGAGAGAGAGAGAGAGAGAGAGAGAGAGAGAGAGAGAGAGAGAGAGAGAGGAGAGTTAGTTTCTGACTCATCAGCATTTACAAACTGCTTTTTTTATACCTAATTTATTTGTTTTTTCTTCAGAAACAGTACAAAAATACATATCCATACAATTACACTTTCTTTTTTAAAGCTCTGTGTGGCAACAGTAACTCTAATAACCACTCGTTACAACCAGGGTATGCAGAATACCATCTCTGAACGCAAAACACAACCAACCTTGAAGCAGATGGGCAACAGAGTAAACAACATGAAAGTATGGATCCATCCTGCCGTGCACCATCAACCATGCCATGTTCAAAGTCACCTAAACCCCCTTTCTTCCCCATTCTAATGCTCGGTTTGACTTCAGTACATTGTCTTGACCACGTCTAAATGCCTAAATGCATTACATTACTGCCATGTGATTGGCTGATTAGCTTTTTGTTTTTATAAGCCATTGAACAGGTGTACCTAATAAAGTGGCCGGTGAGTGTATAATGAATGTATAGATACACATGTACAAATAATCATAATAATACAAAATAAATAATACAAAATGTAAAGTTACATATGCGTACAAACTGCTTTCTGATAAAACAATGGAAATAATAAGAACTTAAAGGCCGGCCATTCCGTCTTCAATGAGGATGCAAACCGGTGTGAAGTTACCTGAAGGCGATGGCGCTGCCCGGTGTCAGCTTCTGGAAGGTGATCTCCTGAACATACTCTGAGCGCCCTTTAGAGGTCACTCCAGCTCGCTTCACCAGCGTACTCTCCTCTAACTGCAATACACAGGTCAACATTATTTTAGTCATTTCGTTAGCCTCATAGCATAATTGCCTAAATCATATTTACCCTACTCTATAACCCTTAAAATATGACTTAGGCAACAATTATGCTAAGAGGCTAATGCTGATTAATTTCCATTACACACAGGATTGCAGTGTTTACCGGGATATGCTCTTTGATCTCCACAGTGTACTCCGGCATGCCGTTGATGTATTTGTCGTCTTTCTTAAAACTCCCAGCATGCCTTTCTACTGTGCGCGCCTCCAGCACCACTTCCTCTATCTTCCCTATGGAGACACAGACAGAGGGGTGGGGACATGGTTAGTGAACACTGCTGACCCATACTTTGACAAAATATTGTAAAATAGTCAAACAACTGATTTAATGTGAGGGGAAGCACAGAGTAGTAGTCTCTCTCTCTCTCTCTCTCTCTCTCTCCCTCCACTCTCTGTCTCTCTCCTTCTCTCATGGAAAGAATATATATAATTCAGGAAATAAAGTCATAATATTACAATAATAAAGCAGTGAAACATATTACCGGTACCCTAACAAATGATGGTGAGAGCAGTCTAATAGTATCCTGGTCCTACCAGACCATCATACTTCATTTCATGTGTACAGAAAGTCTGGAATTGCTCAATTGACAAACGTTAACTCACTTGAAGGCGGGTGTGTCTGACTGTTTCTTGTAGTTTATAACATGGCCATAATACCACAGACTATTCAGAAATAGGAGTTTCATTTCCAACATAGAGGTGATGATGAAGGCAGCCTACCGGGGATGAACATAGGAGGCACGTTGGGGTCATACTGGTGTGTCTTGGGGTTCCAGAAGGCAGTCCTGCACACTGCCACCACAGACTGGTGGGTGCTGGGACAGTGACGGGTGATGGCTACGATGTCCGAGTCCACCTGGTCTACATACACCTGGACAGGAGAAAGAGGAAGGGGAGGGTTCGACCTGGGCTCTCCAATAGGGATGCATACACAATCCCTGCGTTCCAAATCACACACTCTTTTTTCTTCGATTCTACATATCTCATGCAGTAGGCATACACTTGCGACATACTTGTACTTATTTATTTCATCATAACATTGCGCCTTGATCTTGCCTCTTGCTTTTAGATCCGTCCCATCCCCGTTTGTTTTCACATGGAGGCTCCGTCCATGTGACGTCACTTCCGGTGTGCACTGGATTGTGGGTCAGAATCGCCCAAATAGGATGCTGTTTTCAACACTAAAAATCTCGGCCGGATGTAGTAGACATCCAGGTATTTACATCCTAAATCTTGTTTCTACTGTACTAAATAGCAGCATGGGTATTGGAACGCAGTCAATGATAGGCAACCAAAATCATTCGGCCAAAAATGGCAGACGAATAAGTGAAAAGGCTGACTCATTCTTTACAGAACGATGAAGTTTTTGATGAAGGGATAAATATAGGACCAAGCATGAAGTGAGGCCTCACGCTTTATGAATGCAGCAAACATGTCTGCAGTATGTGGAAGCATTTCAAAGTATCCCAGAATGATTCAGACTAGGCTGTTTTCAGACACTGTTCTGCTGAAATACACTTTTTAGACTATTTAATTTATTCAATGGCGGAAACATTTGAAAAAAATAGGGGTTTCGTTATTTTTCAGTTTGGGTTTTGGTCAAGAATTTTCACATGTGTTTCTCCCTACTGGACAAGCTGTTCCCTGATCAGTGATCTGTAGGGAAGGCAGTGCACACACACAACAACACTCAACCCTTAAACAGACTGCAGAATGAACACAAACATTTAACTGGTCCTTTACTCATTCATACTAAAGACACATTCCCTGCATTCATATACTTTTTCGTTTTACTACACTACATACTAAAGTACAGAAGAGTTTTAGGGCCACAGACAGGAGAGAACAAAAAATAAGATAAGGAAGATTTTTTCATGTCATTAAGTCGAGAAATGCCAAGAATAAAGACAAATACTCAAACATGCTATTGGAGTTAGTGTGGAATTTTTGTATTTTCAGCATACTACAATTGACGTGCATGTATTGGGACATCCTAAATCTTTTTCTGTCATACTAAATAGTAGGAAAGTATGGGGATTGGAACGCAGGGACTGTGTGAGCTTGGTTTGTAGTAACACACCCACACCCAGCTGTCCTGTGGTACCTGCATGAATCCCTGAGCAGCCAGCTCCTGGTGCAGCTTGTTGAGGGCCAGCTTCCCAGCCAGGATCCCAGTCTGGAGCCCCACCTCCCCATGGGAGGAGGGGGGAGCAGAGGGGTTCCACTTGGGGTAAAAACGCTCTTCTTTTACCACAGAGATCTAGACACATGTTAAACAACACACACAGAGAGTTGAGCAGGTGTGCTGTATGTAGACGACTCTGTGTGTGTGTGTGTGTGTGTGTGTGTGTGTGTGTGTGTGTGTGCGTGTGTGTGCGTGCGAACAAACGTGTGTGTGTGTGTGTGTGTGTGTGTGTGTGTGTGTGTGTGTCTCTAACCTGGTGTGGCACTAGTTCATCATATCCTCTGGTGGAGCCGGTAGCACAGCAGGCCATAGAGACCATAGCAGAGCTGGGGAGGGAGTCCAGGGCTGAACGCAGCTGTACACACACACACATAGAGGCAGCAGTCACTACACCTGACATCTGAATAGTTTAACCCTTTACATTTGAAATAAACCTTATTAGAAATAGGAAAGGACACAGGGCTGCTTTGCAATCATATGACTCAACTTACTGTGTCTCATGAGCTATGTGCTGTATTTGTCAATTTTTCATTTGTCGATTACTAAACACGCCCTTCACAGGCTTTGAGGATAAGCGGATAAGGAAACCGCTAACGGTAAGATTGCTAACTACTCACTCTTCATTACTTTTTCCACATAGTTTATGAGCGTGGGAATGCTTTGGAACACACCTGTATGGGACACTCGTTGTCATGGGTCACATCCAGGAACATGGCGTGGGCGATGGCGGGCTGCAGTGGGCGCAGACTGGGCTGAACAAAGGCTCCCACCGGCTCTCCTCCATAGCGGTAGACCAGCCTGCCTTCTTCATGGCTGTCCCCGGCTGACATGGCCTCTATGGAGGGGGGGGGAGGGAGGTTCATGAGACAGGGGAGGACATGGAGAGCACATAACAATATACACAATCCACTGTGATTGAGATCAAACACTCAAGCTTTACTGTAGTGCAAATTCTGGCCAACATTCAAATTCAAGACAAAGCAGCTATAGGCTGATGAACAAAACAAGCGTACCAGCAGTAAATAAAGACATGATGGTAATTAAAGGAGAAACTTGGTTTAAGTACACACTTCATGTTGGGTTCAGGTAGAACTGAAGACGATGGTGTTAACAATACGGACAGGGGGACAAATCAAAAGAAGTGTGTTGCTTTCCTTGGTATCAAATAAACCATTTATTGTGTCACTGTAAATTACTATAGTATACAGTGCTGCTTGAAAGTATGTGAACCCCTTGAGCATTTTGGAATTTTATTCAGCTTAACCCTTATTCATTCATTTTATTAATTAATTTATTATTAATTTATTAATTCACATACTTTCAAGCAGAACTGAATACTGTGGTAAGTAGTGTGTTCCCTTTGAGAAGCATACTGTCAAAAAATGCTTAGTACATACAGTCTAAATGCTTAGTACCTCGTATGAGTGATGAGATGCCTAGCTTGGTTACGAAGACATTGTCCAGCTCCTCACTGCCAGTGAACAGTTCAGCCACCACATACAGGTTAGGACACACTCCTCTGGCCGCATCCAGCATGGACTACACGTCAACCACAGCACAGACATGCAATGCATTCCAGGGGCAAAACACAGTGCAAGAGAGACAGGGTGTGGAGAGAGGGAGAGAGAGAGGAGAAGGGGGGGAAGAGGAGGTTGGGAAAGACATGAGAAAGATGGAGGGGGAGAGTTAATGTGGAGGGAAACAGGGAACACAACCAGTTAGTCAAAGTGACAACAACATGCAGTCAGAGAGAGAGAGAAAGTTCGACAGAGAGAGAGAGAGAGAGAGAGAGAGAGAGAGAGAAAGAGAGAGAGAGAGAGAGAGAGAGAGAAAGAGAGAGAGAGAGAGAGAGAGAGAGAGAGAGAGAGAGAGAGGGTGTTTGCGGAACGATGCAGTGAAAAAGAGAAGAAAAGAGACAAAAAAAAAAGAGCACAAAGTTAGTTCCATGCATGAGAGCTGCTGATGTACCTCGTACAAGGCTGCTAATTCCCAGCCGGTTTACAAAGACATTGTCAATGAGCTCGCTGCCTGTGAACAGTTCAGCTATCACATACAGATTGGGTCTGACCTCTCTGGCTGCATCTAACATAGCCTGGGACCAAGACAACACAACAACACAGTAGCCGATCACAACACAGGGAGAGAAGAAAAAGGTTTACACTGATAAACACACACCTACCGACATACACCCTGCGTTCCGAATCGCACACTCTTTCTTTTTTTACATTCTACATCCGACGGTAAAAATAATCTAGTTTGGATGCAGTAGGCATACTATTGGGACATATACTATTTAGGACTTTTACATATTTATTTCATCATAACATTGCGCCTTGATCTTGCCTCTTGCTTTTATATCCGTCGCATCCCCGTTTGTTTTCATATGGAGGCTCCATTGATGTGACGTCACTTCTGGTTCTCACTGGATTATGGGTCAGAATCGAACAAATAGGATGCTGTTTTCAACACTAAAAAATCTTGGCCGGGTGTAGTAGACATCCGGGTCTTTCTAACCATCCTAAATCTGGCCACAAGAATCGGGACATACTAAATCTTTTTTCTGCCATACTAAATAGTAGGAGGGATGCGATTCGGAACGCAGGGACAGTATACACATCAACACTTGGCTTCAGTCACATGAAAAATAACTGCTCTGAGCTGAAATTAGATTTCCTATTTACAACTTTGTGTGTGTGATTTATTCCTGTAATTATCTGATCCTACAATATGCAAGTTGATATAATAACAATGGATGTAAACACTATACCAGCATTGACCTCTCTGTGTTAAAGGGATAGTTCAGTATTTTTGAAGTGGGAATTATATGGTAGTAGTTAGGCATATTTAATGTGTTATTTTATGGAGATGGGGGACAAGCAGTCATTTTAAGTAGTTTAGGGGAGGCTTCGCTGTAGCCTGCATCAGCCCTGCAGAGGGGGCCAGCAGAAAACGAGTGTTGCAAAGATAGACGACTGTCTTGTGGCAAACTAAATATGTGGACAAAATCTCAGTGTAGCCTACGATTGAAGGGATATTTACGTTTTAAGGTTTGCATTTATATATGTGGATTAAAAAAAACTTTTTTCTCCGGCCCCGTCTGCAACAGTAAAATGCTGACCCCTGCTACAGCAACATCTCCCCTTAACTCCTTAAAATGCCAGCTCTGACAGCCATCTCCATAAGGTAACATCTTAACTATATCCCATACAACCCCACTTCAAAAATACTGAACTATCCCTTTAAGGCCTCATTTCAAATTCAGTAAAGTGAGGTAAGATTGCACCACAACGTGTTTCCTGTAGGTATGTCATCAGAATGTGGCGGAGCATCAGCTCACACAGTACTTTAATATAGACAACGTGTGGCGTTATTGTGACTCTACAAACAGTTTTAATAATAATGATCTTAGGAGCTAAATCGTCATTTTTATTAAAGATTTCTAGTTTTGTTTTGTTTTCAGAACAAAGTTTGCATTACTACATTTGCTTGTGTACTTTTTTATGGGCCAAAAAGTTCCCCTGAACTCTGCAACCTGAGAACATTCCTTAGCAGTAGCTTGCCTTCTTTTTTTTAAATCCTTTTTCACCCTTGCTCAATGAGTATGTGCACTGCACACCAACATTGCTGAACAGTATTTGATGTGGCATGTAAAAGTCCCACTCTATCAACTTACATACTGTTCCTCTGACTTTAGTTTCTCTACGTTGGTTTCTGTGGTAACCTGACAACATGAACTACTGAAGTTGCATCACAAGGAAATGATGGAATTCCTTAACCAGTTTTACCAAGCTCCAACAGAACCGATTCAGTTCAAATAAGCACATAACACACATACCCCTGACTGTATGTTTTCCTCATAATATAACTCAATATCAATATCATTTAAAGAGCACACACTTTGAAGAGTACTACTACTACTACTACTACTACTACTACTACTACTACTATGCTGAATCAGGATATGTGCTGGCTGTGATCATAATGGGAATACTAGAGAGTTTTCCTGTTGTTTCTTATCAATCAGTGAATATCTAGGTAACAATATGATAATGTAGTGATCAATGACAGTACAGTACCTCAGCAACATGTAATGGAGTAGAGTGACAGTTGTCCAGTCTGACTCCATGGAAGTATTGTGCAGTGATCTCAGTGTATTTCTTCATGTGAGCCCACAGGTAGGGGCAGTCCTCTGGCCCGTTGCCATAGCGGAGTTTAACACTGTCGCCCCAGCACACCAGCTCCCTACGCAGGTACACGTTGGAGCCTACGGGCGGCAGACACACACACACACACAATGGTAAAGTCATTCATACTGTGGCGCGGCGGGTAGGGCGGTCGGCCACTGGAGTACAGGGTCGGTGGCTCGATCCCCCGCCTCACATGTCGAAGTGTCCTTGGGCATGACACTGAACCCTAAATTGCTCCCGATAGTTAGCTTGCACCCTGCGTGGTAGCTGCTGCTATCAGTGTATGAATGTGTGTGATTGGGTGAATGTCAATTTACCATACTAGATCAACTGCTAAATCTGCACAAAATCTATCCGGACCATATCTTTTTTTGTATATCAGTGATTCTTGAGAACCGGGACATAAGGCCGTCTTCCATGTGTAACTGCTTTTATCTTTAAAAATAAAAATATTCAAAATTGTAGATGGTATGAGGGATTAAGAATAGAATGTCTGGAGCACAATTATCCCCTTAAATTTAATTTTATCATTATTATGTCAAATATATGACACCTGTTATCTTCTCACGACGTCCAAAACAGTGTGTCCACAGAGAGGGATTCAATCTTTCATATGCAATAAAACCTATTAAAAATTTACTTTAATGATTAAAAAGAGCTTTTTTCATCAAAAGGAGTTGACACAAAATAAGGAATGGCAAGGTAAAAAGCCCATGTTTAAAAGGAGAAGCAAGCTAAAAAGCCCATGTTAAAAAGGAGAAGCAAGCTAAAAAGCTCATTTTGATAAAAAGGACAAAAGCTGGGAGGTTGTATCAAAGCTCAGCTCAGTAGCTTAGTATATGTTGGATACATACATGTAATGTAATTTGCCTAAACATAGGGTTTGTATTTTTTCAACATTGCACCCTGTTTTGTCCCACTTCACTATCACTGATATATTTATTATATATATAATATTTATTAATTTGTTAATTTTTAGATAATTGTATCTGTTTTTTTACTATATTTAAATTATGCTGGTCTGTTTTTAAGTGTCCTAATTGGGATCAGCACTGGAGCACTTTAAATTGTTGTACTCATGTGACTGTCCCATTTGTGTTTGTGTGTATGTGAGTCTGAAACTGTGTAACGGAAGCTCTCTTTTAAACTGCGACACAAGTTTACATACGGCTACAAATAAAGTCAACTGAACTGAACTGATAGTTTCATCAGTGCAGACAGTTTCCTATATAACCTAAAACTAGTTTGAATAGAGATTCTCAGCTCCCTGTTAAAAGCCTACTTCACCGGTTGGAATATGAAGGTGTATTGAACTCGGAGATCCTATTTAGTATAAATGTGCAAAAAAAATTTATATCAGATCATCTTAGCCTGAGAAAAGGCAGAAAGAGTGTTTTATGGTCTTACTGTCTAACCCTACAGTTTCCTTACTGTGACATCACAGTAAGGGTTAGGATTAACAGGACAGCTGCGCCAAGGGAAGACTAAGGGAAGACTGAGGGAAGAAAAACCTCATTCATTATATTATAATAGTTATTTTATAATGATAGAACGCTGGTTCCGTATGGGTGAAGTATTCCTTTAATGGACACATCGATTCAAATGTGTAATTCATTGGATGTAACAGGATGACGAAAAGAATCCCCTCTCTACCTTAGTTATAGAATGTGTGTAAGTGTGTGTTTATGTATTCTTCTGTTATCCTTACACTCTTTATATGTTTTCTACATTAATGTGACTTTGAGTTGTTGTTGATTGTAGCGCCCCCTTTGGACCAAAGCAGTAGTGTTTTTACCACACCAGTGCCTGATGTCCTAAAGATCTTTGCTGGCACGTGTGGGCGGCACGTGCATTTGTTTAGGAAGCGATTGACAGAGAGACGGGAGGATGCATGGCCATGAGGTTATGTCTTTATATGTGACTATGTCAGATTAATAATGGTTATATGACCACGGTGAAGCAGAGTGAACTTTGATTTAGTAGCGTTCATAAACACAAGCTATTCCGGTCTGCCTGTCGTAAATCGTTTGGGCTGAGTTGGAGGGATTCAGACCGGAGCAAAGGCATTAATAATAACTATAGAAAAATATCACTCTTTACACTGATGGTCTCTTTCATGTGACAGGTCCTTTGTGATAATCAGAGGATAAAATGAGACTGTTTCATTAACATTTAAAAGTTACTCATAGTGTCTTTAGGTTGAATATATTGACCTGGCTCTGCAAAGTTGCGCAGTGGATCGTCGGCCATCACCCAGCCGTTGTGAGCCAGGAAGTGACAGGACTTGTCTGGCTGGTCCAGAAGCAGCATCTCCTGCTCCAGAGTCATGTCCTCATAGTGGTAGGTGAAATACCTGACACACACACACACACACACACACACACACACACACACACACACACACACACACACACAAACACACACATAACAACAAAGAGATAAAACAGATTAGACCTGAGTTACAGGTTTCACATTAAAGTTGCACTATGTAACTTTTGGTGCATCATATAAGTGATCATTTTCTAAGGTATATTCCCATTACTGAATAAACACAGGTAGATTGGATCCCTGGAACACTGTTTGAAGTTAGAAAGCTTCCTGAAAAGTTACTGTTTCACTGTTGTTGTTTACAGCAGCAAGGCCCACAGTTTGGTTTACAAACGTATTCTAGTGTTACTTTTGGTTCCATTGGCCGAAAGAATTGTGTTGTTTTGTTGTTGATTTACCATGGTAAAATTATTCAATACTAAGAATGTTCTGTTTTGAATTGTGTTTTGTAAACTGGCTGCAGGCTCTTTAAATGTAAACTAATCCCCTCCTCTGAAACTGCATGGTGCACCTTTAAGACTGGAGTAGGAGAACATCCTCTTGTTAGGACTTCAGAGTGGTTGAAGTTATTCCTCAGTAAAGATCAAAACCTATTTTTCCGTCCTGCTAGTTTCTGTCTAACACAGTGAGGACATTCTCAGTAGAAATCCACATGGTCCAAGGTCTATGGGTCCAATGCACTGCCACACTACAGGACTAATGTACCCCCTAAGGTTTACCCCCAGCTGCCATCATCCATAGAGAGTCAATCTGACCTAAAGAGTATGTTAAAGAAGTCATTCTTCGATCTTTCAGGTACTGTATATATCCCTTTCCCTTTGATCTCTCCTTAAACCCATGTCTTTAAATCTGTTACCTGGTAACCAGAGGGTTCTCCTTACAAACAGGACCCAGTTTGGGGCCGTGGTCAGCCAAACGCTCATACAATACGTTTCCCACAATGCAGTTGGCAGCCTGGAGGAAAGAAGAGAGGGAACATAATGAATGAGTTGTGTATTTTGGGAACATTTCACATGTCTCCAGTCCCCCACACTTTATAGTAATGCTCTCTAGAACCCACTATGGGCCAGAGACACTAAGGGCGTGTTCACACCAGCTTTGTTTAGTGTGGTTGAAACAAACCCTGGAGCGTTTAAGCCCTGGGTGTGGTTCATTTGGGTTGGTCTGAACACAGACTCTGGTGCGCACTAAACAACCAGACTCTGCTCCACACAAACAGGTGGTCTGGGTCCGCTTGGGAGTGAACTCTGGAGCGGATCATCTCTGGTGTGAACCCCGTCCACACTCATCATAGGGAGCGTAGTATTAACACATCATTTCATCGTCTTTTGTGATCTGAGCTGCTTGGTGTTTGAGTGTGGAGGCTTTTGTTTGGCTTTTTACAGAGTCATAAACCAAGCATCTAAAAGCAGAGAGCCCACTCAGACCAGTGGGACATAGCTCACCTGCTCATGATGCTTCTGCATGATGTGATGCTGCTCCTGGTTCAGCTCCTTCAGCTTCTGTCTCAGCCAACCACAGCACTCCTCTATGTGCTGGGGGGAGGAGCTACAGAGAGAGGGACAGAGGTAACGTCAAACACAGAACACCCACACACTACATTCAGCTACGTACATACATGTATACTGTGCATACCACACACAGAAATAACCTCTCCAGTGGCTGCCGGGTCAGCATTACTAGTGAGTGAAGGGGCCTGTGCTTGTGAACCTGTTCACACTTGTCACAGTGGGTAGATGTGTCACAAGAATGCTGTGTTTGTGTACAGCATGTATTCCTGCTCTGCTACTTTAGGATTCATGGCTTAAAATGGATCGACAAACATTGTTATATTTGAACATCTTCTTAAATTCCTTGTTCCTCACGTTTTCAAAACTAAAAGAAGGATTGTAATGACATCAATGCGTGTGTCGTATTACGACGTGATGATGTATAGGCAAGAAGCAATGGTGCCTATAGGCCCTGATCTTTAGGAGCAGTGTGAGTGCAGGCCGGGCCAGTGGGGATGGAGGGGGTGGGGGGGGGGCAATTGTGTTTAAGCATGGTGTGTATCAGCTGGGCCCAGTGTGAGTGTGCCCTAAAACAGAGAGAGAGAGAGAGAGAGAGAGAGAGAGAGAGAGAGAGAGAGAGAGAGAGAGCTAGACTACTAACACTGACCTGTGAGGAACAAACATCTCCAGAGCACAGTCCATGTCCACTGTGCTGCCAAAGCGACGGAAATGTGGGTCCTGGACTATAGTCAGGCCCTTCTTCCCTCCAGTCTTACTACTGTCAGGCTGGTATCCTACAAAACACACACACACACACACACACACACACACACACACACACACACACACACACACACACACACACACACACACACACACACACACTTATTTATTTTATTTTACATTTATATAATAATTAGTGCTGTCAAACGATTAAAATATTTAATCGCGATTAATCGCATTAATGTCATAGTTAACTCGCGATTAATCCCAGTTTTATCTATTCTAGCCTAAATGTCCCTTGATATCTTTTTGTCTCATAATTTTTTCTAATTGTAATGCTCTTATCATACGCATTCTCTAGTCTACACCCTTCTAATTCAGTGTATTTCTTCTAAAATATCATAATTTGCAATTCAGTGCAAATAGCCCACAATGTAGATCTCCCCTCCTCCCCCTCCCCTAACAGCATACACAAACATAATTGGAGCTTCTTTTTTTATTTAAAAACTAAACCATAAAACAACATAGGCTATATAAAACAAATTAGTATTTAGGCTAAATTAAACTGCTTGTTGTAGGCCTAAATGTTTTGGGAGTTCTTCATCCACGGCTTATTTCAGACTGTGTGGAGTGGACATAGTAGTTTGTGTATGCGGGGTGGTTGCTATGGCGCTGCTGCAGCCTTCAGTCGCCCTTCGTAGCGAAAATTAAAGTGAAAATGAATGACTGGCGGCTGCCACTAACATTCATGGAGGTTTTGGTAGGGGCGCAGGGTTATAAGTAAGACTTTAGCAAATGACAAGCTTTCTTTTCTGTTCTTTTTCCGCAAAGTCCCAGACTCACACACGGAAGAAGCTACTAGTGAAGGTCACGCAGCTGAGCTAGGAAGTGCTAGGTTCCGGTTTCTGCTTCAAAATAAAAGTCGGAATTGATTGGACGTTTAGCCGTTTTGCCAGTTTTACCACAAAGTTCAATTTTGTTTCTCATTTGTTTGATCTTAAATTGTTGTATTCTATAAAGAAAAAAAGAAAAAATAAAGAATAACAATGTTTACCCTGATATATGGGTAATGGTATCGGCCATTTTAAAAACCCATATCTGTCCACTAAATGGCCCTCATTTATCAAATTTGCGTGGAGACTGGTGCAGATTCTGGCGCAAATACCTCCCTACGCCAGGTATCGTGTGGGATTTATCAAACAGTCGTATCTCGCCAATCTCGGTGTACGCCAGGCCATTATTGATAAATGCGGCGGCTGAAAACGATCGTATCAAGCCCCTATATTTTCTCAGTTTACATGCCTCGCCCAGAGGTTTTACGACAGGGATATGCGCATTACGGCACAGAATAGGAACTTCTCTGAAGTAGAAATTGACAGAATAACAGCGAAAGTAGAAAAAAAAAGAGTTTAATTTCGGAGCATTACAAGCGGCATCAAAGAACGACTGCTGCGGTCAACAGCGTTGGTGTTGACAACAAACAATCTCCAGCTGAGGATTTTGCATTATAGGTTTACATCAGTATGCTACTATCGCTCAAATGCTATAAAACAGCATATACAATTATATGTTGGCAATTCTTTACATAGATGAAGAAAAAGCGGTCTGACTCAAAAATCGCCACTAAAAAAAGCGTGTTGCTGTTCTGAAATGCAACCAACTGAGAGTGCGGGCATAATATAAGTGGTAGAGGAGAAACAGACTCACCAACTGTCCGGTAATGGTCCCCATAAAATAAATACAGGTCTGCAGAGATTTGAATGATTAGAATGTATTGGCCCTTTTAGATAGCACCACTCAAAAGGGTTGTAAAAACTAAAAATAACACATTTTGCGCTTTACTGTATGACAGCACGAGTGGTCAGCCCGGCGGTCAGCTGCACAAGCCGACCCGGCAACGATCAGCTGTGAGAGCGCCCACTGTCCTGCTCCACCAGCAGATCAGAAAAACGTGCCGGTTAACGGTGGAAATAAATCGCTCGCTTAAGCGATCAATAACACATTAAAAGAGGAACTAACATCTAAAAAGTGCGTCAAATAAATAAAATGTTAAGCTGAATGTTGTGCCGTGTATTTTTTATCATAAAGAGCAGTGTAGGCCTACTACATATTTAATACTGTGGCTAACATTTTGAATGAATGCAGCCCCCGTGCCTCAGTGTCCCCCCAGCAGCTCCAGACGGAGACAACTGCCCTTACGCAGTCCCATGCAGCGCTCCTAAGTGGCCGGTGTGCGCACTATTGAATCAGTGCTCCTACTCAGTTGCGCACCATAAGCAGCACATGTTTAAGTGATTAATATCTTTATTTCAGTCTGAGCAAACACTGCATTAGTATCATCTACTAACAATCGTCCGACAAAGTCATCGGCTACCCGGCACAGCCTGCACTGCGAGTCCATGCTGTTTACAAACTTGCGTACACGAGCTGAGAGCTGGCGTGGGATTTGAGCGTATCCTACGCTCACGTCCATATTGATAAATGCCGAGGTTTGCGTGG
Source organism: Hyperoplus immaculatus (assembly GCA_949357725.1). NCBI lineage: Eukaryota > Metazoa > Chordata > Actinopteri > Uranoscopiformes > Ammodytidae > Hyperoplus > Hyperoplus immaculatus. The sequence continues at coordinate 27,412,629 of OX442359.1, forward strand.
AAATGTGCGTACACCCACATTTCTGGTCTACGCAAGGTTGATAAATGAGGGCCATTGTGTCTATATTATCAGTGCTGCATCTTTCTATCCAACGAGTACAGCCACAACATTTGTCTTAGATGTTGGAGTGCTGTGCAGAGCTGTGGCCTTTCAACTACACACAAGATGTCTGCCCATAAGGGGGTGTTATCCACATGTATCACTAGTCCCCATCATGTGTGTCTGGCCTCACAGACAGCTTCTATTTGAATCAATACAGGTGTTTTCAGAGGAGCGTTTACAGACCTATACACAGCAGTTCAGTGCACCTGAATGCATCATGTGTGGACACTGAAGCTGCTCTTTCTATGTGTGTTGCAACCTGTACAGAGTTAAGAAGATTACTATTGATGAAATACTTGACTGATAAAAGGGCTGTATCGATATGACGATATGTTGGTGTGTGGTTACAGCCCTGACACTGATACAGTAGGGGGTACGAACCGTTTTGTAGCAGCGCTCTGAACCGCTCCACAACACTGTCCACCTGCACCTGGAAGAACTCCCACAGCTTGGCCTGAGGGAACACATCCTGCCACAGCACGGTGCGGATGGCCTGGCACACGCACGCACACACACACACACACACACACACACACACGCACACACACACACACACACACCAACAAAAACACAGTGTCACAAGGTGTTCAATCCATAAGGTACAGTAAGCTTACAGTCAACTATACCAGTTTTATTGTTAGCTCAATCAATCCCTCACTGTGTCCTTGCAGTACCTGTGTGTGTATTTGTGTCTCAGGTGTTGCTCTCTTCACTGTGTGTGACTCTAATATATTCTCCTATATTGTATTGTTGAGAGGAGCCAGGGACTTAAGAATTCCATTGCCAATGACTGCTGCTGTAAACTATGTCATCTCAAGTTGTGCACTCAGACAAGGAACTTTCGGAGTTTTTGCTTATCAAGTCTCAAATTGCCTCCACTGAAGTAAAGCGAATCAGAGACGTACTGTATGTAGGCTTTAAATGCATTATTTCTTTATGTTATGTGTGTGTCTTATTATTTTTCATCTTATTTTCTTAGTATTCTCTCCCTGCTTTTATGTTTATTTTAATTTCTATTTTAATGCAAAAGACTCCTTGCATAGCATTTGGACTTTGAGCTGCATTTTATTGTATGAAAGGTGCTATACAAATAAAGTGTAGTATTATTATTCTATAATTATATCCCATGGGTTGTCGTGTGTGTGTGTGTGTCGGTATCTGTGTGTGTATGTGTGTGTGTGTGTGTGTGTGTGTGTGTGTGTGTGTGTGTGTGTGTGTGTGTGTGTGTGTGTGTGTGTGTGCTGAGCTGTGTGGCCTCACATTGAGATGGCTCTCCTTGGTGATGTCAGCTGGCAGGCCTTTAGCCTTGTAGCGGCCCTCTGCCACCCTGGTGGTGAGGTGCCAGATGGCTCTGTCTAACACCCAGGCTGGCCTCAGGTGGGGGGACGTCACCAGGTTGTAGCCACACTCTGGATGCTCCTGGATCCACACACTGTTAGAAGCTGGAAGAGGAAGAGAAAATACCGCAATCAAAATCACGCACCACATAGCATTTTATTTTTATTTTTAAGTTTCATTTTAAAAACCTGTTTTCACCTAAACCCCCTTTCTTCCCAATTCTGATGCTCAGTTTAACTTCAGCACGTTGTCTTGACCACGTCTACATGCCTAAATGCATTGAGTTGCTGCAATGGGACTGGCCTATTAGCTATTTGTTTTAACAGGCAAATGAACAGGTGTACCTAATAAAGTGGCCGGTGCATACTTGTCATCCATTACTTAATTCATATTATGGTTCATAATAGGTTGTTGTTTACATTCCTGTCATTTTTTGTAGCGTGTGTAGAGATCTATAGATAGACAGTACCATCAACTATTCAGTCAGCCGTTGACCTTTAAATCAGACTCCTTTGACTGACCTTTACTGGCCTTTAATGTGACATGGAGGGAGCATTGGCTGATGAGGGTGGACTGTGACTTTTCTTTCATCTTCGCGCCTGTGTGCATGTGTGTGTCAGTGTGTGTGTGTGTGTGTGTGTGTGTGTGTGTGTGTGTGTGTGTGTGTTCAGTTATTTTCCATCCTATTTCCTGCTTGTGAATGTAGTGTAGCACAAACCAGTTTAGCAAAGATTTGGATAGATCATAACCCAGTGAATCAAAACTAAATCACCTAATCTGTCCTCGCTGCGTTATACATGAGTGTATTCCTAATGTCTTAACCTCATGTCATCACTGTGCGTGTGATTCTTAAAGAGTGAGGTAAATCATTGAACAGTGCAGATGTTAATGCTAATAAACGTCTGTTCTCCATTATTGTGAATAGGTGGAGTCTAATTGGTGGAAAGGAATTGAATCGAATGTCATGTTGTTGTAACCCTATATTGTCCATTTTCTCACAAATGTTACTGAGCGAGAGAGAGAGAGGGCGACAGAGAGAGAGAGGGAGACAGAGAGAGAGGGAGACAGAGAGAGAGACTGGGAGATTATATAGTCTTAGTATTTGAATCAACTTAACCACAGTCCTACGCAGAGTTGGTAGTTATATGTTGGATGGATTCTCGAACATATTTTGCCAGTGAAACCTTAATAAATGAAAGTTATGAGCAACGTCAGACACTAGCTCCACATCTCACACTTCTCTGCACACACATTGACACATCAGTGTCTTCACTTCACCCTGTTAAGAGAGGAGTGCATCTCTGACAGGTTTTATGTAACTACACTGTTCCTGGTTAAACTTATGACATAGTCCCTACACTGGAAAAAATGACAACTGTCTTCACTAGATTTAGTATTTTTGATACTAAAACGAAAACTGCCTACATTTGAGCTGACTAATTATATTCTGTTGAGGTAACTTATCATTCATATGTAATGTACTTTTGGGTTTTGAGTTCTACATTCTAACAATTCCAAAAAGTAAAGTAAGTTGTGCCAACTTATTGTTTTTTTGTTCAATAAGTTTCTCAGACAGGTTTGAGAAACTGAATCAACATTTTCAGTGACTTGCTTTTGTTTTGTTTGTATGACAGACAATTACAGTAGTTGGCAGAGCTGTTTTTACTTGAAATTCTTAGTATGTAGTATGTTAAACTCAGAAGTTTGAGGTTGTGTACATAATATTAAAGATACACTTTCTTATATTAATGAGGAGTTAGCTCAACAAGAGATAATGAGTTGGCTCAACCGTCTGAAGTTTCAAAATCATTGGATCTGATCTGATTGGGTCTTGTCCCTTGGCCAGATAAACTAATTTCAACACATTGCTTATATACAGTAGAATAAGGTTAGTGAACTCAATGGAAAGGGAAAGGCCTCTGTACTCCTGACCCTACATTCATGTAAAAACCTGGTCAGCTCTTTAACTGTAAACAGGTCATAGTCAATGTTAACTCAAAGATATCATAGGCAGGTGTTGCAACTGCTCTTTAAAAGGTGGAGTCAGCGGTTCTGGAGACTGTCCCTGCGTTCCATACTCTTTCTTTTCTCTATTCTACATACTACATCTGACCATAAAAATTATCTGGTTAGGATGCAGTATGCATGCAATTGGGACAAACATTTACTTTCATCATAACATTGCTCCTTGATCTTGCCTCTTGATTTTATATCCGTCGCATCCCTGTTTGTTTTCATATGGAGGCTCCGACTATGTGACGTCACTTCCAGTGCGCAATGGATTGTGGGTCAGAATCGCCCACATAGGATGCAGTTTTCAAAACTAAAAATCTCGGACGGATGTAGTAGACATCCTAAAAAACATACTAAATCTGGCCACAAGAATTGGGACATCATACATTTTCTTCTACTATGCTAAATAGTAGATAGTAACGTTATTGGAACGCAGGGAAATCAGTGAATATCTCCAGTGATTATCACAACAAAGAGCCCCCCCCTTTTTTTTACATTTCCTTTGTTTACATACCAGTTTACAGAGCCTAGGCTGTGTATTAACACCAGCTTTGTCTTTCAGTACACTCACAGAACAGACAGGAAGCAGATTGTGATTCACTGATTTGACTAAAAGTGAATGGCTTACCCCACATTTAAGGGAACAGATGCACTCCACACACTCAGCAGTGTGAATATAGAGAGCCACACACACACACAGACTCACACACAGACACACACACACACAGTCTCACACACAGACACACACACACACAGTCTCACACACAGACACACACACACACACACACACACACACACACACACACACCAGTCACTCACCAGTGTGATTGTACACCACATCTGTGATGCACAGCATGTTCCATTCTTTCTGGAGCTTGTCCACCAGCTTGCCCACCTCCTCCCAGCCGTAGCCCTCCCCCTGTGGGCTGAAGTCAGGGTTAAGGCTCAGCTGATCAGCCAGGGAGTAACAGGACCGCGACTCTCCCAGAGTCTGAAGGGGCGTGAGGTGGATCATGTTGTAACCTGTGAGACAAGCAAAGAAACATGGTGACTAAGCCCCATACTGGTTTTTATTTTATCAAGAAAAGTGTTATTTAGTTCCACAAATGGAGCGTTATGAGTGGGTAGGGTGGTCGACCCGCAACTGCAGGGTCAGTGGTTTGATCCCCCCGTCTCCCCGCCACTTGTCCAAGTGTCCCTGGGCAAGACACTTAATCCTAAATTGCTCCTGATAGTTAGCCTGCACCCTGCGTGGTAGCTGCTGCTATCGGTGTATGAATGTGCGCTCAAGTTGTAAGTCGCTGTGGATAAAAGCGTCTGCTAAATGACATGTAATGTAATGTTATGTAATGAGTGCATACTAGAATCCAGATGCATCCAGTCATAATTCTTCTCCACAGAGTGCTGTAGTAATGGCTCGGGTTAAAGGAGTAAACAAGCCCCATACTGTTTAATATCACTAACAATAATAACAACGGGTCCTGTCTAGCGGACTATATCACTGTTCTGTAAGCATAGACTGGCTGTCAGTGATCCAGTGAGCTCCCAGGTCTAGGCGGAAGGTCACAGACATTCTCTTGGAGTCAGGGACACTGGTTTGAATACCTACACAGATAACTCTGTCTCGTCACTGTGGCTGCCCACCAGGCTGTGGAATGGACCTCCCTAACATCACCAACAACAAGCTCACCCAGTATGCAAAATTCACTTTTACATGTTGTCTATATTAACATGGGTCCCCAGTGTATCTAGAGACTTCCAAAGTATGATAAAAACAGCCCTCTCTCTTCTCTCCCCCTCCTTATGACATAAAGTGGAGAAGCCACGCCTCTTCATTACTAACCTAACTTAGCACTACCTCCACCTATGATAAGCAAACCCCCAGATCCCCCTGAATCTACTCTAGAAAAAAAGAGAGACAAAAAAGAGAGACCTGTCTCTTAAAGAGACAGGCTCTTAAACGGAGGGTTTCAGACAGAGGCTGAAGAGACCAGATTCAGCAATGGCACTGTGAGAAATATAAAGTTTTTTTGGACACTACACCATGAAAACAGTTTCTAGTAGAAACCCACATTACAATTTTGAAACTGAAAATGAACCGAATATGTGACCTTTAAAATTCGACTCAGCTGCTAATGTGTTGACATGAACTATAAAACAGTATCCCCACTGCAGACGCCTGTCTGCAATGCATTCTCTATGGTAGGACGCCCTAGCAGCGCGCCAATTAAAAACCGTTGGGGTTTAAATGCTCCCGGCGCCTCACGCTTTTAGGAGCGCTCCGAGCGCTGTTTGTTAAAAACATTAGAATTGTTGAAGAAAAGCGCTGCTCAACAACCTTTCTTTTTTTTAACCACCAGCGGTTGGCACAGAGAGCAGCGAGAGGAGCACAGAGAGCTCCTAAAAAACCTGTCTGATAGACACAGCCCTAACTCTTCACGTACTGAGTTGATGGAGTAAATGTTAGCCTCTGCTAATAATGACATGTTAATGAGATGTCAGCGCCCACTTTCTTAGCATGGCACTGACTCATTGACACAGACCTGCCTCCTTGGCCACTCTCAGCCTGTCCGGCCAGTCGTCCAGGTGTCCCAGGCATTTGGACAGGTATGTCTGGATGGCGATGCAGTCCAGTGGGAGGACGTGGTTGTCTGCTCCCACGCGGAGGACAGGGTCCACCACGATGTAGCCACTGCCCGACCGCTCAGCCTCTCTGTGGGGAAGGGAATCACATGTACAAGGCTGAATGGAAAGACAATGGTCACAGGCAAGGTGAAGAGGTGCTTCTCATTACCAGCTAACAGGTGTATTAAAGGTGGAGTCAGCGGTTTTAACAGAAGTCTATTGCTGTTGCAGTGGGGACCAGCAGGAAAACGCCTTTTCTCCATACATATAAATGCTGACCCTAAAAATGAATATCCGTTCAAGTGTACACTTGTTCTAGGTTTTTTCTTCAGTGCGGATTTACAGACTGATATGCTGTACTACAAGTTGGTGTAGTAAAACATGTCTGGACTAAACTTCAAAAAAGTGCAGAAATGTCGGCATCAGTCCGCAAAACAACAGTAAAACAATCTTTACAATTGAACCGATATTTATTTTTAAGGAAGCTTTTGTATATGTGGCGAAAAACTGTTTTTCTTCTGTCCCCCTCTGCAACAGTACAGTCCCCAAACTCCTTATCGTGACTGATGGCCATCTCCATTAGGCCAGGACACACCGGCCTGATAATCGGCCATCGGACATGGTCGGAGAGTCTGGAGGGGGCGGGGACACAAATGTTTGGTGTGTTCGGTAACGTCGGTCGTCGTAGATGTCGTCGGGCTTCTTTTCAGTCGATTCAACATGTTCAATCGGCGTCGGCCAGTCTTTCAGCCGGAGCAATTTCATTGGTGGAGGGCTCGCCCGTCTGCTCAGCCACGGCAGTGGAGCAGATATTAGTTTCACTTTGTCAAACATGATTTAAGAAGCTATCGATAAGATCAGAGAATGTTCGGATTGTTATCTAGGCTAAACACAATCAGCACACAGCATTAGATTGTCCGTGCGTGACGTTTTCACATGTTTTCAGAAATAGTTGAGGTATTTGAGGTAGTTTGGGCGAAGAGCGGCCACAGGTGTGTGTGTGTGTGTGTGTGTGTGTGTGTGTGTGTGTGTGTGTGTGTGTGTGTGTGTGTGTCTGCAGCATGCATTCTCTCCTTTATAATGACAGCCTACATTATGATAACGGCTACATAATGTCATCCGGCGCAAGCGCAGAACGTATGGCAAGCCGGTAGTGGGCTCGGTGTGTTCTTCGCATTTTTTTGACCGCGTCGGGGAGAATGGAGCTGCCTGCATCTGGCGACGGTCGGAAGTCGGACCAGTGTGTCCTGGCCTTTAGGTAACACACTAACTATGCATAAGTACCTCATACAACCACACTTCAAAATACTGAACTATCCCTTTAAGACATAATAGCATACTGTTCTGGAGATGGAAGAGTTGGTTGTCTTACCCATATCCAAAGTAGTACTGATAGGATCCGGCTATCTTCAGGTCCAGAGAGCAGTACTTATCAGAGTCATCGTCCCTGCCTGTTGGGTAGTTCCAGGGCAACACGCGGAACTTCTTCCTATCAAAGCACTGTCCATCCAGGGGATAGTTAGTGTGAAGCCTGACCCTCCTCCCCTGGAGGCTGGGACCCAGGCGGAACTGGAGCTCAAATCCTGAACACACACACACACACACACACACACACACACACACACACACAGTTGGACTTCAATCAACATATGGCACGTTTACATTTATATGGTTATGTCACTCTTTGTATCCATTGTACCTTTTGAGTAAATATATTTATTCATGTCTTACTGGCCATACTGGCCTTTAATGGTCTCATCTGTACTGGGACTTACACGCACACACACACACGCACGCACACCCACCCACCCACCCACATCCCATCTGTGCTGTAACTTTGTCACAAGACAGGACAATCTCACTTTCAACACACACAACCACAGAGAGGGAGAGAGAGAGATATACAGAGAAAGGTATACAGAGAAAGAGAGACTGTTCTATGAAATAAACAAAAGAAATACCACACACACACACACACACACACACACACACAGTCACACACACACACACACACACACACACACACACGCAGTCACACAGTCACACACACACACACACACACACAGTCACACACACACACACACACACACAGTCACACAGTCACTCAAAGGGAAATTAGCCAGAAAACTTCTTGATCCTCTAGAGTCCTGACCAGCACCAGGCTGGGTCTATATTTAGTCCTGTTTAAGAGGCGGCCAACACAATCCCTATCAGGTTCACAGGGCTGTAAATGTCAAGTGGAACCCTCCTGCTTGTTGGTAGGCTGCTCCACTCTATGAAGAGTGTGAGGGGCGAACACAGGCAAGGCAGCAGTAAGGTCAGCTAATGATCAGATGCAACATTTTGTTAGCCTCATAGCATAATTGCCTAAATCATATCTACTCTACTCTACATCTACTCTATTCTACATCTACTCTACATCTACTTTACCCTACTCTATAACCCTTAAAATATGACTTAGGCTAGTATGCTATTAGGCTAACCAAAAGTAGTTGTAGAGTAGAGAAGATGTAGAATAGAGTAGATGTAGAGTAAAAGTAGAGTAGAGTAAATATGATTTAGGCAATTATGCTATGAGGCTAACGATTTGAGAGCGTACAGGCAGAGGTAAAGGAAAGAGGAAGCCTGTTTAAAGTGTGTTCTTCCTCAACCAAGGCCATTCAACTAACTCAGTAACTCTTAACTCGATTACTGCCTCTGTGTGTATCTACTGTATATGCTTACTTTATACTTGAGCATTACACTGGTCGCCGCTCGCCAGTAAAAACACTTCAATTTTTCAATCAAATATTTCCCTCAGCCAACTGTTCCCATTCTGGAGGGAACAATAAGGATGTTGGGCTTTGAATATGGGCACATTCAGAAAGGTACTGAAACATGTCCAGCTCAACAGTTTGAACCCAAATCATGAACCTGTGTTTCCCACAAGTTCTTCAAAGGCCTTTGTTCAGGCGGCCATCTTAACTATAATGCGCTGCAGGAAACACTGTCAACATACATCGAATAGGCAAGAGCCCTCCATCGGTCAGAAACTGCAGTCATTAATATCTTTCAGTTGGCAACAAGTTATGTAACCTTAACTGATGCAGTGTATTGCTTCTTGTTTCTTAAAGGTGAAGTAAGCGATATATTTATGTTAATATACATGTTGAATCGCTCTATTTTTACACAGTGATCACTTATAGTGTGCGCATTTCATAAAGCCGATCTCTTTAGTCACCCACTCTGTATGTAATCGGCAAATAAACTTTTCTGGGGTCCCACAACTGGTATCCAATCAGAAGAGAGAACGCTACAAACCGGCACGCGTCTCACTGCCGGTGCACTCGCAGAGTGACAGATGGGTGAATGTGTATGCACCTACAATGGCGGAGCAGGTAAAAATCCTTCCTATTGTCTGTTTTGATGGTTTTTATCATGTTTTATCACAATTATGGAACTGAGATGATGATAGATAACTCACTGCTTGAAGACCGCAGTGCGTTAATGTGGTGACGTAGGGACGAGGGAGGGGACTGCTAACTGCAGTCACTGACAGGAAGTTAGCTAAAAGAACCATTCCACTCACTGAACCTTTAAACATCCATGTCAGAAGACATATGCTGTGGTTTTGGAGAGGTGGAATTATTGGCCTGCATAAAAAAGAAAACTACTCAGGAGAAGATGAAACTACTAAAATTGTGTTAAGAACTGTCCAACGCATTATTAAAACCTGTGTATATAGTGGTGAACCGTCGTCTTTGAGGAAGAAATGTGGTTAGAAAAAAATCTTGCATGATCTTGATGGAAGATCACTTAAAATAAATAAAATGATTTGGTGGAAACAAAATTTTAAATATCGACAGTAGAACTCCCGGCTATGTTTAATAGTGAAAGTAAGAGCATTTCCACAGGCACAATGCAAAGAGAACATAAGGGATATGGACTATTCAGATGTGTAGCCTTCAGACAACCACCTATCTTTATATTATCATTATAAAATGCTTCAATTTGCAGGGAGCATACAGATTGGACTCTGGAGCAATGGAACAAGGTTGTGTGGTCTGATGAGACCAGATTGACCCTGTTCCAGAGTGATGGGTGCATCAGGGTAAGAAGAGAGGTGGATGAAGTGATGCTCCCATCATGCCTAGTGCCTACTGTACAAGCCTGTGTGGTAGTGTACAGTAGGATCTGGGGTTGCTTCAGTTGGTCAGCTCTAGGTTCTAAGCAACCTAATGTGCCAAATAAAGCTCATCAAAATGTGTTAGGGTGAATATGTGCCGTAATCAAAGCTAAAGATGGTCCAACAAGATATTTGAGTGTGTGATTTTTTTTGGGCGGGGCAGTGTATGAGAAGTAACAGTACAGAAGCAGGGTCCTACTCTATCATACCAGACAATACACACACCGATATGCTTTGAGACATTGGTTACCTTGTTCAAGTCTGAACAGATTCCTCTCTAGATTCTCCTTCTCGTTAAGCATTAGGACTCTGATCTGCTTCAGGTGTTGCGGCAACATCTTAGGAAGATCTCTACGCGGTGAACTGATCCCTGGCCCCCTGGGAAGAGGAAAGTACATGGTAAATGGCAGATGGACTTGACTTATAGCGATTCTTAGCCGATTTTTTTTCATCCCCAAAGCGCTTTACAATTCGTACCACATTCACCCGTTCATACACACACTCTTACACAGATGGCAGTAGCTGCCATGCAAGGCGCCCTCTGAACCATCGGGAGCAATTTAGGGTTCAGTGTTTTGCCCAGGGACACTTCGACATGTGGTGGGTAGGCGGGGGATCGAACCTCCGACCCTGCACTCCAGAGGACGACCGCCCTACCCACTGCCGCCCCCGAAAGTACAGGTTACTCAACAAAATGAAATGGAACCTTTGTTTCAAATGACTTTTTAAAATTAATTAAATAAAACAAGATCAAAAGCCAACATAACACACACTAGAACCCTCCCCCCCAGCCTTAAACTATTTCTCTACCACAAAACCCTTGCTATTCAACTAATGTTTAGGCTCCTATTGGGGAAGTCTCTCACTTTGCCGGGAGGAAGAATATATTGAAAGTATGTTGGCACAGTGACAATGTGTTTGTGCAACACATTCAAACAGCCTCTATGGAACAGACCAGCTTTGTTTCTTTGCATCAGACTCTACAAGTTGCAGGAACTAGTCAGTCACTATGGTTACGTTCCTAATCTCATACGCTTTCTTTTTTCTATTCTACATACTGCATCCGACGATAAAAATAATCTAGTTAGGATGCAGTAGGCATACTATTGGGACATACTTTACTCTCTTATTTCATCATAACATTGCGCCTTGATCTTGTCTCTTGCTTTTATATCCGTTGCATCCCTGTTTGTTTTCATATGGAGGCTTCGTCGATGTTACGTCACTTCACGTGCGCACTGGATTGTGGGTCAGAATTGCCCAAATAGGATGCAGTTTTCAACACTAACAAGCTTGGCCGCATGAAGTAGGACATCCGGGTACTTCTAACCATCCTAAATCTGGCCACAAGAATCGGGACATCCTAAATCTTCTTTCTACATACTATATAGTAGAAAGTATGCGATTCGGAACGCAACCCAAGTTTTCTTGGTTGAATCTCAAAATGTGCTTTCAATCAGCAGGTGTCAACCCAAATCCAGAAAAACCTATTGGAGATTTTGGGGCAACAGCACAACTCTCTACAATCATTAATGACATTAAGGCCCCGGTGCTGCGGATGTCATGTTTGCACTGACACAGTTGGCCAAATACATTACAACTTGTTCTTTTTAGCAAATCTTCCTTACAGTTAATCCACCATCATTTGTAATACTTAGGTAACTGATCACTTCTGCTCTACTGTTTACAGTTGTAGGTATGCAGAGAGCATATATATTTTTCATCATGTGAGTTTCACCAACTGACAACATAGCCACAATCTATATAGCAGGGCTTCGTTGACATCGTTGAATATTGCGATGACGATATCCATTGCAATAATCTAACAAAAAATACCAAATACTTAAATATAGAGAGTTTACCCTTGTAATGTCTTTCTGCTTTGACCTGACAACATAGACCCCAGACAGGCTCAAGTCAAATCAACAGTGCTCACACAAATCATTTACAACTGGTTTATAGTCTGATCATGCTGCCTTTTCTTTACTCTATGTATATATATATATATATTTGACTATCATTATATTGCTGCTCTGTACTCCATTGTATACTGCATTTTCATTCTTTTAATTATCAGTTTTGCCCTCATCAGTATTTGATCTTGTTTCTGACTTGTTTAGTTTTCTTGTTGTTTTTAAAAAGCCTCCTGTGGACAGGTGTTGTAAACTAGCATGTATGCTAATACACTGAAAACAATGCATCTGGTTCGTCCAATGATATTGTCATGTCCATATCAAATAAAAATCTACTACTACTACTACTACTACTACTACAGTAAGTAGCCTTTATGCATATTGTTCCCTCTAGGCCAGGCATAACAAAGCACATCACTTTAGTCTGACCCAGTTGCTGAGTTTAGTGGACTTCACCACATTGGCATGGCTGTCTGTGGTTATAGACACTGGCTTTTCTTCATGTAAATCCCATCTGGCTAACACATAACCCAAGAACTATATTTTTACATCCATGCGCTTTACCATCTCAGCCACTAGCGTCTACACAATATCAACATTCGCGATAATGCTTCATTTTTGATACATTGTACAGCATTTTTAATGCATCATAAGAAAAATAACAAAGCTTGGGGTCCAAATCCTTTGTGACTAAACTTCAGATGCAGCAGCCAGCTATAGGTCAATTCATGACAACATAACCAGAACACAAGATGCACTCAACAAAATGAGCAGCATTCGCACAAGATGAAACATGTCAACATCTAGGCCTACGTGACTAACCCTGCCTTCCAATATCGATACTTCCCTACTATTTAGTGTGCCAGAAAAAGATTTAGGGTGTCCTAATACATGCATTGTAGTACGCTGAAACATTTTCAGTGAAAATACATAAATGCCCCACTAACTCCAATAGCACTATTCGTCTTTATTTTTGACATTTCTCGATATAACGAAAATAGATCTTCCTTATCTGATTTATTTTTCTCTCCTGTGGCACTAATACTATTCTGTACTTTAGTATGTAGTGAAGTAAAAAGAAAAAGTATATGATTTGGAACGCAGGGAATGAGTTGACTGAGACATGCAACGTGCAAGCTGTTAAGTAAGTATGTACTTTAACCGCTGCTAAATACTGAATAAGACACAGTTTCCTCAGTCAGTTGGCGATCAGTCAGCAGCAGCCTTTGCAACCTTTCTAAAGGTAAAGGCTGGCTCATTTCACCTTCTCAAATGTACAGTTTAATGACAACAATCAAACATTAATGATCAGCAACCTGATCTAGAAACTGCATTGCAACTGATGGTCTGTTACACATCTGGCATGACAGCAGTCAGTGGTGCAATACAGTTTGTTTTATTTTGTCGAGCACTTCCTGGATGTCCCTGAAAGCACCCTGTATAGCAGCTGTTTCTATGGCCCAAAGTGTACTACAGTAGAGCTATATAGCAGCCTACCACCTCCGGTCAGAGTGGGTTCTAGAGTTGTGGTTCTAACTGGAGCGGGTGAATGCATCCACAGTCACTGAACCCTCTGAGCATGCGCAGTGCCCGAACAGAGCAAGGTCAGGAATCCAGCCGTTAATGTCACACACACTATTTATAAAACTCTTCGCCCCAATGTTCTGCCTGCACGGTACATATCGGGTCCTAACATGTGACAGGCGCTGACACACAGACGTACAATCACATCAGGATGACAAGTACGCCACGGAGATGCAGTGAACCTGCAACGCTAACGTCCCGGACTGCGGCTGGACTCCGAATTCCACTCAAAATAGTTCTAATTCAAATGTTGCCTGGCTAAACAGCATGCTCTTGTTCCTCATATAACATACTGGAAAGCCCCAATTACGTGAACTGGAGCTTTGCAACCATTCGGCATACGTGTCATTCACCAAAACGCAAAATGCACCGTATTTCAATAAAACAACAGCATATCAAGTGTGGTACATCTTGTGCCACAACAAGCGGCCCCCTGTCAGATTCCGCTGCAGTGGGCGGTGCCTTCAAGTTAAATTACTGAAGGAAAGAACGAGTGGGTCATTCATTTCAATCTGACAATGTATGTTCCCGTATTAGTGAGATGGCATTGTAAAGCCGGGTTATAGAACAAAAGTACGAAAAGCAGAGTTACTGTTATAACGGTAGCGGTAGTTGAACTTATTTCAGCTAACGTAGGCTACGTAGTTGGTCATATCTTTCGACCTGCTAGCCATGTAGCTTGGAAAATAAACTGTTAGCTTTTTGATTTGACAGTGCAGAGACGCGTATAAATGTGCACCCCCTCCCCTCACCTGTCAGTGTCTTGGTCAGTCACAGCAACAGGAGGAGGACAGTTTGCTCGAGACTGCTCTGTTGTTCCTGCATGGAGGACCACTGAACTCAGGGGGCGTGGTCCACAGAGCAATTACCGTAATAACCTGAGAAAATGGGAACCAAAACAGTTGATTCCCTTTTTTTATTGAATAGAAAAACTTTGTTCTTGTACCTTCTTCTGTCTCTACCTGTTGATTTAGTGCCTTGCTCATGGGAACTCCAGTGGTGGTGGGTGCTCAAGTAGGCTACACTGTTTTTCCCTATAAATCACTTGCATTTGAATTCAAACCTAACCTAGAGCAGCCATACCGACATCTACAGTAGGCCTATATAGCCAAGAATAGGCCTATTATACGAGGCTATTTTTTTTTTGGTTATTATTTATCTAGTGTCTATGAGATAACAAAGCACTCATCAGGCTACTTAGACTTTTAGCCTATGGCCACTTTCTCAATATCACCTGTAATTAACTTGTTATCTCAACATAAGAGCCTTGTAGTTTCTCTTCTTGGTCCTTTACTCAGAAAGCCGGCGTTGGTAGTTAGTTGATGGAAGAAGACACAGTTGAATGCAGATGAGGAGGTCTTCAGGAACAATTCTTTTTTATTTAAACAACAAAACTCATCCTGCAGTCAAAACGAAGCCAATAAGAATTTAAAGTGTTTGTAGCCAAATAACTAATAGAGGTACCTACACGAAACAAAAAGCTATGAAGAGTTCCTTAGTTTGAGACCCGACTTTTTCCAGAATTGCGGCTGCTTTTAACCCTAACCAGCTCCACCCTAATAGTCAGGGGGCAACCTCTGGCCCCCAGAGGACATCCTGAGTTTAGTCATCACCTAGAGTCGATATGTCACGTTGGCCAAGAAGTCTGATTCAGCAACTTTTAAAGACAATGCTGATGATGATGATGATGATGATGATGGCCAGGGTCAATAAACTACTGTTAACTCTTAGCCAGACTGTCTTTGATTAATTCATAAGACAGTCACCTTTGTATGAAATTTGAATGAACTACAGGTCAGCCTTGAGGGTTTCCTCACTCAGGCAGCTGACATCCCTGACTTTGCCCCCTGCCAGATGAGGCATTGTCTTTGTCCTGCTCTGTAGCAGTATAGGCCTTAATATAAAATGTATAGTATCATAACACACTACAGTAATCTTAAAATGTGTCATAACGAAATACACTACAGCCTATAATATTAAAAGTAATAAACGGAAACCAATTTTGAAATCCCTTGATCCAGCCAAGAGAACAGAATTTATCTTTTTAAATATAGGGGCATGGTCGCTTTCGCCTTCTGTTCGAACCCTCACATAGCATCTACTACATTGACTATAAAAAGCATGAAAAGTATTAGCGTACTACTTAGAATATGTTTCTGGTTAATGACGGTATGCTTGTAATGCCGAATGTTAAATAATCGGTTTAATCTTGTGTATTTACAGAAATAACAGAAGAATGGTAATAGGGTATTGCTGCCAAAATGCACATGAAGAGTCTCCAATTGTATTATTTCTGTTGCGCAATTTCACGTACACAGTCACATCAGGTAGACAACCACACACACACACACACACACACACACACACACACACACACACACACACACACACACACACATCAGGTAGACACACACGCACAGACAAGGGACTTACATAACCTGCTGGCACTGCAGTGCAGTTGTTGGGCAGACAGAGAGCAGCGCCCGCAGGCCCGTACTGGAAGAGCACCATGGCTAGACAAATAATGAAAAAAATGATGTAATCCCTTGACATAGGCTAGATATATAAGGCGGTAAATTAAAATGTAATCTGAAATCTCAAAAGAACTATCTCTGAATTTCTGCAATCCGATTACTGTCATTTAGATTTGTATAATATTAATCTGATATTACAATGTTTGAGCATCTCTACTTTTCTTTCATTTCAATGATATATTTTTATCTTGTGTCATTCGCTGTATCTTTCTACCTCATCCAAACCAAGCCAAGCTCATTCATAAAGATTACAATATATTATACTGACATTTGCAGGCACAGATCTATGATCTTATTGTCTGTATTTTTACACATGAACACAGAGACAGCGTGATCATCAGTGTTTCCTCTCAGGTTATCATGGGAGAATAAAACTGATCAACTGATTGTTCTTTGCTATAGCCTACTTCTTCAAATATTAGCATTTTCATAAGAAATACTAGGACACATAACTGCTTAAGGATACACAATTAATTAACAAAGCATATATTTAAAAACCTTGAATGAACTAAAATAGTGCAGTTTTAATAATAGTTCAAACATAATTTGACTGGTGTTAATGATCACACACTCTTGCCTATATGAGTTTTTATTTTACTTCATGCTGTGTCTTCATTTTATATTTACATTGAACTGTATTGCTTTGCATACTATTGTTAGTCTAGATGGAAGAATAGGTCCACGCGCATAGGGTGGCTTTTTTTTGCAACCTGTTTTTTTCTAATCCTTGAAGTGTATATTTTAAGATTCTGCCAGGTAACAGGCTGAACTAAGGGGTTTTCTGCCAGGTAACAGGCTGAACTAAGGGGTTTTCTGCCAGGTAACAGGCTGAACTAAGGGGTATTGTGGTTTATTTTTAACAGTTTATTACACATTTACCAATTTCGAAACTTAATTAACACAGTTTTCCATATAATTCTGACTGAAGGAATTCAGTAAAATTGTTATTTTTAACATTCAAGTACATTTCTACAGTTTTTCTGGACAAAAATGGCCACCGGTGGTTGTTATTTTACATGTAGCTTAGCTTCTAGACCACCTAGGATCTTGGTTCTTGTGGCTAATCCTACATTTTTAAGGATGAGGAAGACAGTGGCACTATTTAAAACATGCTGGAAACTACTGAAGTACATGTACATGGCATTCAGAGAACAAAATTATGTTAAAACCATCGAATATTAGTGGAATTTTACATATTTTCTATTATCAGGCAAGGTAAGTCGCAAGCAGAAACTTTTACTCACATACAGTTTTATGTAACACCCCAAATACTTTTGCATAAACATCAATTGAAAATTGAAAATTTACCTAATCCTACTTTTACAAGAATGAGGAATGCAGAGGTTCTATGGACAATATGCTAATAACTACATACGAACATCTGGCATATAAGGAATTCAATAACTATACAATAATTGACAGATTTATAATTATTTTTGAAAAAACAGCCCACGTCAGTGGCAGAGGGCATTGCGCTGTCCACTGCACCCCTTTGTGAATCCACAGCAGAGGAGTTCACAACAGGCCTGTATCGATCCTGGTAGTGCGGCCCAGTGAAGTTCCCATCCACCTGTGGCCTTCTTGGACTTGCCTGATGCAGTTACCTATGCTCTCCCATGTGACTTTAGTGACATCTGACAAACATTTTTGGTGGGTTCAGCGTATGGTCGAATGGTGGTGCTAGAACTAGTATATTGTCCTCAAGTAGCATAGTGCATTGAGGGACCATGGCCAAACTATTCAAGGTGGTGGATCCTAATGAGCAAGAAAGATCAGAATGCCTGGCATTTTTGCACGTGGAACAAACCCCTACTTGACACACTTTGTAGACCTCTTTGCCCAAGAGGCCAAGTACCAAACTCAGTGTCTTATCTATCTGTACAATAGAGTGAGATCCAAGAAAGCAAAACAATATAACAGACAATGTTAACCATGGCATTACATTCACTGCACTTGTCTCCTATATTGAGGTGTGCATGGAGAATCCCCTGTAGCACCAATGTGTAGGGTAACCAATTAGTGTTGTTGCCTCAACCAGCCCCTCACCCTCTCACGTACAACAGTTTGGTACGCCAGAGGGAGATTTCCAACAAATGTAGGCCTACCATCAGGCACAGCCAAGACCGAGAGACACCATAGCCCATATACCTGGGCATCATGATCCATACGAGGACCTGCAAACCAGCCCTTGTGGACATCCTTTTTGACCTGGTACTGTGTGCAATTCATATGATCCGGTGCTAGACATCTCCACAGAACTTGTAAATGTGGAGCTTACCAGCAATTCAAGGTGAAGATAACTTAATTATGATGCTTGCTGGATTTCACATTGAGATGTCAGCACTAAAGGTAATTGGCGCCCTCTTTGAGGATAGTGGGGGGACAGAAGCACATGTACAAGTTGGAGTTGCTACTGCTTGGACAATAGATCCCTTTCTGAAAGCCTCCAAAGTGACACATACCTGACATGCTCATCAGGTCACAGCCAGCCTCCTATATCTTCTCCTGCAGAATAACTACACTAAATGACCTGGAGGAGGGAAACAATCATACATCCCCGGAAGACAGGTGCACTGAAAGAGATGTGTCATGTCCCCAGTTTCACTTCTGGTCCATCACCCTGCAGCTGGAAATAGTTGATGAACTATGTTAGATCAATAAGAGAGGCCAACTTCCTAGTCTATATTGATGCCCTGACCAAGATTGTGCCTTAGTTAATTGCTTTGGGACACAACCACTCTGCCAGATGGATAACAGTCTACTTGCTTGACATGATTACACTGAAAGACACTCATCCAGGTGCCAATGGGCAGTTTTTGAAAGGAAACTTTGCCGCAAAAAAGATGACATGCATGTTCTCAGCCAATGCCATTGACTAGGCCCACAAGCAGAGTATTGCCTCTGTGAAAGGTGCCAGTAGTATTGTAGGCCTGATGGAGAGAGTTTTGGGCCTACACTAAGACGAGAAAGGAGACAGCTGGCACCATGAGCAGACCACGCATGCACTGATGCCGTTTGCACGCAATGTTAAAGCACAAACTGGTGCCATAACAGACACGGTCAAACAGCCCATCTAAGATCCCATTTAAACTAACAACCTCCTTTCTATTCGGCCAACCTCCAGTCTGAGAGGAGTCCAGGTCCCAACTAGCCTGGGAATCCAGACCTGCCGCTGGTAAATTAAATTTGCCTCGCCTGTTGGTCTGGACACTCTCCATTGAAGCTCATTAAATATGTCAAGAAATCCTGAGCTACCAATCAAACCATTCTTTCTGATATGGGCGGGCCAGAGCCCTACTGCTCAAAAAATAATTGTCACATCACTCCCTGCCCTCACTGACCTTCATCAATCACGGTGTCTGCAACGTGCAAACAAAATCATCTTGGACCACACACACCCCAGTCATGCACTGTCCTCTCTCCTCCCGCCGGGAGACGTTACAGGAGCCTCAGGAGTCGCACCAGCAGGCTCAGAAACTGCTTTTTCCATAACACTGTAACTCTGCTGAACACCAAGCCCCTACACTAGCCCCCCCAAACGCCCCCCGCCCCCTTTTTTTTAACCTGGACCATGGACTGTCTGACTACCTCTGCCACTATGCACTTTACTTACGCACTTTACTTACACACTTCAATAATGCACTTTATATTTATACTGCATTCTATGGACCCTCAGAACTATATGCACTTTAATATTGATATTGACTGGATATTTTTTAACTTTGTTGACCAGCTGCAATCTGTGTATTATGTACTATTATTATTATAGCGCTGCTATAACAAAAAAAAAATGTTTTATTGATTGCACTACTGGTTAGATGCTAAACTGCATTTCGTTGTACTGGTTGTCTTTACTTGTGCAATGACAATAAAGTTGAATCTAATCTAATCTAATCTAATCTGATCTAATCTATGTATGGTGCTCTGGGGCGCACATAACCGGATGACGACAGTGCGCCGCTGAAGCTGTGATAGTTAACAACAGAGATGGCTGTGGATATGTTTTTTGAGTTTG
The DNA here is from genome assembly GCA_949357725.1 of Hyperoplus immaculatus. Taxonomy (NCBI): domain Eukaryota; kingdom Metazoa; phylum Chordata; class Actinopteri; order Uranoscopiformes; family Ammodytidae; genus Hyperoplus; species Hyperoplus immaculatus. The sequence goes on from OX442359.1 coordinate 27,432,918, forward strand.
AGACGGCTTTGGCCTCGACCCTTAACGATTCGGAAGACGGCTCTCAAATCTTTCATTAGCAAGTAAGAGGAAGGTTCTATTTTGCCGACCGACCACGACAAAAGTTTAATTTAACAGTTAATCCCACAGGGTTTAATAAATCACCTTGTTCATTGCACTGATTGGTTGTAGTGCTATCCAATTGCGTACAGTGGCATTTGAAATGCACGAGTAGGAGCCGCCCCTTGGGTTGGTAAGGTCTATAAGTGACGGAAGTCTGGATGAGTTCTATGAGCATGAAAACAAGGCATATCCACGGATTTCTTCTCAACATATCCAACCCCACAGTACAAGTCATCATCCATGGAGGGGCTGCTCTCGTTAGCATGCTGACCTTGTGCTGCTAATAAATGTTCTGATAACGTACAGAAAGTGTTCTCACGGGGGCGCCCTTAGCTCAGTTGATAGGGCGTCCCCCCCCCCCCCCGCCAGCAGCGGACCCGGGTTCGATTCCAGCCCGCGGTCGTTCTCTGCATGTCACTCCCCTCTCTGCCCCATTTCACCTCTGTCTCTACACTATCAATAAAGCATAAAAATGCAAAAAAAGAAGAAAAAAAAGAAAGTGTTCTCACCATACTGCATGTTTCAGCTATAGCATGTCAGTGTCAGAGTGGATGACGTGTGGAATGAATATTTCCCTAAAAGTCTTAAGGCCAGAACACACAGCAAGAGAGGGAAGCACGTCTGTAAATGCAATGAGCCATCCAATGCCATTCTTGAAAACTGGCCAAAGTGTTGCACTGAACTGTTCTCCTTCCTGGCAACTGGTGTGACAGCCCTCAACACTGAAAAACACCTTACTGCACCTGGGAGATGATGTGAAGGAAGGGTATACCAAGGTGTCAATACGTACAGTTGAGATGGCAGTGACAGCAGCCAAATCCCTCAACATGAATGAGCGGTGTGTTTCCTTTGGAGCTGGGAAAAATGTTTGATATTTAGATGAGATGGTGAGGGCACTAGGTCCAGATCCATGTGTAGCCTTACTAGTGTTCAAAGCATTTACTAGTTGTGACACCATCATCTTTTGGTGGCAGGGACTAGAAGACAAGGTGGGATACATGGAGAAGCTTTAATGACATCAAGAGGCCCTTCTGTGTCTTGGCTGACTCCTATACAACTGGATGGAGCCTCTTGAGTGTTTTTTTGTTATTGCTGTACGACTGCACTAGCAGCCAGGAATCAGGCACACAAGCAGCTCTTCACCCAGAAAGGTACAACCATTAAGGGGATGGTTGCAGCCCCTGATCTCCCATCACAGGTGACTGGGAGTGGAAGTGGAAGGTCACAGGTGGATGGGAACTTCACTGGGCCGCACTACCAGGATCGATGCAGGCCTGTTGTGAACTCCTCTGCTGTGGATGCAACTGGGGTGCAGTGGACAGCGCAATGCCCTCTGCCACTGACGTGGGCTGTTATTTCAAAAATAATTGTAAATCTGTCAATTATTGTATACTTATTGAATTCCTTATATGCCAGATGTTCGTATATAGTTATTAGCATATTGTCCATAGAACCTCTGCATTCCTCATTCTTGTAAAAGTAGGATTAGGTCCATTTTTAATTTTAAATTGATGTTTAAAATCTTCCTTAAGGCATGCTCTAACAGTGTGCCAAAGCTTTTATTTGTATCATCAAAAGCACAATTCCTTCATATATTGCACCTATCTGCTGGACTATATGGCAGGCCCAAGACTCTAAATTTGAACTACATATAC
>OX442359.1:27439674-27507032 GCA_949357725.1 Hyperoplus immaculatus
AACTGGTTACACACACACACACACACACACACACACACCACTAAAAACCACAAGCAGAAAAAGAGTAAAGAAACAATGATCTTGTTGCGATAACTTTACTCAAGAGCAGTTTGTCAGCTCTGAAGAATTTAAAAATAAATTCATTAATTTTTCATTTTCCTTTATTTATCCTCGAAAGATCAATTGAGGGGTGACCCTCTTTTACAATGACGTTGAGTCAATTACAAGCCCCTTTTACACAGCCAGTGAAAGCCGGGAATATGCTGGAATTTCGGCCCTCCGCCCTGTTGTATAAATGCGACCGTTGCGGAAGGAGGGAAGAAAGGTTCGAGAGATTGTTCCGGAAATTTTACTACCTCGGGGGGTAGTAAGATTCCCGACACAATCAGTTCCGCCTCTCTGTTTAAATGCGGCCAGCTTGTTGTTGCGGAACAGGGGGGCGTTTGACGTTCCATAGCCTACGTTCTAAACATGTGACCATGTTAGCAGTTGAAGGAAGTGTGTTTAAGATTAACCATGGCGGCCTGATGTCCCGTAAAAATCACCAAATAAAAGGAACGGCGTATAATCTAGCTGTTCATAAGGTCCACTGCTCAATCCAAACCCCCACGCTTTATTTTGCAGAGTGTATGAGTCTATTTCTGCCCGGAGGAAGTTGTACAATGGGAAAGCTAGGCTAAGCTAGGCTGTGACCGGATCGCCACCGCTATTATTATCCTAAGTCTGAGCGTATATCCACACTTTATTTCTGTCTACAGTAACGTGACTTCACACACTGTGTGTATGTGTGTCTGATTGGTAGATCGCTGCCCTTACAAAGAAACTCGCTCACAGCCAACCTGTCACACAAACACACACACACACACACAGACAGACACAGAGGTGAAGCAGTGAGCAGCGGAGTGATTTTTGTCAGTTTGGTTAACAGTCCCAGTGATGTTGGACTCAGCACGTAGCGAGATCAACTGGCACATCGTGGGGACAGTAAAATACGGCCCTCTTACAGCAAGCTCCAGCACTTCTGCTCTCAATTCACCTGCCAGTGGTGTTGTTGTAAAGCAGCTGACCGGCGTGGCGCTAAATGTTTACGTCACACCTGACGCTGTTTACAAGCACCTCTTTCATTCCGGAACGCTGTGTAAAAGGGGCTACTGATGCGCCAGCAGGCCGGCATTGCTTGCTTCTGTGTAAATAACACAGAAGCAAGCAAAGCCGGCATATTGGAGTGATGTTGTGCCGTCAATATGCCGCAATCTCAGTGTAAAAGGGGCTACAGATACACAATATACAATGAGAATACACAGCAAGCTGACAAAGAGACAACAACAATTAAAACATTCAGATCAATTGAATAAAGCAGAACAATAGCCTGATTAAAACAGTTACAAGTGGAGTGGGGCTGATTCAAAATAATAATTTTAAATTGGTTAACAGTTATGAGTGTATTTATTTTAATTGTATGTTGTAGGCTGTTCCAGGAGTCAGGGGCACTGTGGCTAAAAGCGGTTTTACCAAGGTCAGACCGGGCGTATGGAACATATAACATGAGCATGTAGGTTGACCGGGTTTGTTTAAGCCCATCTGAAATATGCTGCACTTCTGTCAAATAGAGTGGTAGCTTTCCGGTCATGGCTTTATATATAAAAATATGCCAATGTGCATCACATCTGTCTTTAAGAGAGGACCACCCAACCTTTTCATATAAAACACAATGGTGTGGTGTGTATTGCAATCAAGGGTGAAAGTGTATTGTATGAATGCGGTCAGAAAAGGTGTTCCACCCCTTGTTCTCTCAGTGCGTAGCCTACCTAACGTGATATTGTAAAGCAACTCAAATGTAAACTCAACTCAGCACATTTAAACACTATAGCATTTAACTGATTCAAACACATTATTGACCTTTATATAAATACTATATTAAATCACTATAGTCCTACTACAGAATTGCATGTATATGTCTGACATTGTCCATGAAGGAATCCTTTTAGGATAGGGCCACCATCAAAGTCAGTGAAAACATAACATACTTCGTTAGCCCCTTCATCTCGCTTGGCAGTATGGCCCTCTGGGAAAAAAACCCTAACTGGTGAAGGTGCAAGCGTTCTTTTTGTAAAAGCATTATTCATTGAACTACATTTCGGTGAGGCTACATACATGCTAATTCAAACATTCCCTGCGTTCCAAATCACATACTTCCTTCTATTTAGTATGCCAGAAAAAGATTTAGGATGTCCCAACACATGCACGTCAATTGTAGTATAAAATGAAAATACATAAATGCTCCACTAACTCCAATAGCATTTTGGAGTATTCGTCTTTATTCTTCACATTTCTTGACATAATGAAAAACAATCTTTATTTTATTTTATTTTATTTTATTTGATATGGACATGACAATGACATTGGACGAACCAGATGCAATGTTTTCAGTGTATTAGCATACATGCTAGTTTACAACACCTGTCCACAGGAGGCTTTTACAACAAACAAGATCAAATACTGATAAAAACTGACATCTTCAACTGTCTTTGAACAAACACAGTTTTAGTTTTAAGCTTTTTTCAGCCTCTTTCTAAATTTATAATGGGATCCGGATGGGACGGAATGTTTAGAGGCAGAGTGGGGGAACCAACTGTTACAGTGTAGAACTGGTGTAAAAATACACCAAAACCTTCCACATAACTGCCTCTCACTCCCACAAATTAAACCCTACGCGGATAATTTTTACATCAAAATGTAGGACATATTCTGACGGTCACATAGATGTGACTACTGAAGCAATCGAACCTACACAATGGAAGTTTTGGGCTTCCAAGCTAAATGGTGTCCAACCAACTGCCGCCTTGATAACTGAGACATGACATTTCTGGAGAAAGGCAGACTGTACCACACCTTTAAAATGCTCTGGTTCTCATATTCTTCACATTACAGACATAATCTTCACACTGTGTCTTCATCAGATTCTTCTGGTTCTAACAATCAAATAATTTTGTCAGTTAGACTCACGGTCCGTCAGTTAGAGGCAGGGGTTTGAGGTGAGGTTTTGGATGAAATGACCTCTCTGAGGCCTCTAAAAGGTGGGATTTCTGCCTGATCACAGACCCTCAATAAGACATATGGCGCTTTTCCACCGCACATGTAGCTCGACTCGACTCAACTCGACTCGACTCAACTTGGTTTGGTAGCAGCACGGGTCGTTTTCCACCGCAAATAGTACCTGCTGAACGTGGGCGGGGTCGTCGTAAGGGGCTGAAAGCCGACTCCGGAGCAAAGTAGCAAAGCAGAAATTACGAGCAGTTGTTGCACTATTAACTGAACCAACCGCCAAAAACACGGATGAATTTTTTTTAAGAAATACCCCCTTGTATCTGTTTGCTAAAAGAAGTAGAAGAATATTGCTACGGGCCATTAAGAGGGATGGTTGTTGTCCCGATGTGTGACTCTGCCACACAGTCAGCTGTAGGGATGCGTCACGTACATCCCTATGCACGTAAACACGGGCATGATAAAGTTGACTGTTTAGTGCTTGTTTCAGGATACGTGTTTTCAAATGCAAGCCGTGTCTCAGCCTGAATATTTTATTGAGGTAATCAGTTCAGTCCGAGGCTTGTAATGTAATCGCTCGCTATCATGTCTGTCCCAGCTGGCTACTATTTAGCCTAGCTGCTAGCTGCCCTACATGTCTCCTCTCGTATGTAAGTAACTTCCCCAACAACCAACACTGGGTGAGCTTAGCGAATATATGGAAAATAAATTCGGATCTGTGATGCAAATCAAATGAAAGAGAGCCAGAGAAGGCTGCACGCGGCGGAAATACACTCAAAAGTCCCGGAGAGTTGGGGAGAATAAACAACAGAATGAAGCCGGTAGTCTCTGGCCACTGATTGGCCAGACAATAGTCTCTGGCCAATCAGTGGCCGGCCGTCTGCCGACGTCACCTTTTAGCATCGGCTCAGCTCGCTTGGACCCTAGAGCGAGGCGATACCAAAAAAGCAGCCGCTACGTGGTACCAGGTACCATGAAATTGCGGTGGAAAAGCCAAAAATGCGAGTCGAGTCGAGTCGAGTCGAGCTGATACCATGCGGTGGAAAAGCGCCAATACACTCACCTTGGTGACTCACTCTGCCCATTAAAGGGCAATTTCACTTTTTTTCTTGATTATTTTTTTCTTTTTTCCGCTTTATTAGACAGTTTGGAGAGGCAAAGTTGAAATGGGGCAAACACTCTGCTCTTTGAAGGCCTATTTCACACAATTTTTTTTCATGTCTTTCAATTATAATTTTATCTAGACATTTTTAAATATTCAACATCATTCCTATAAGAGTTAAACAATTCACTACTGTACATACTTAAGACTGTTTCTTACTTTTCCACATCTTCATACTCCTTTAGCTGATTCATATACATTCAAGCCATCAAGGTAGTTTAGCTCCAAGTCTATTCAATTACTATTTCATAGTTTTAAGATTTTTATCCATGTCTTTCAACTTCTTCATAATTTCAGCAAGAAGTGTTATTCAAACCTCTATATATTCAACTTTTCAACTCCTTTTAAACTTATTTTACACAATTATGTCCTTTATAAACTTCAACAACTTTATAAACCTTTATAGACCTTTTTAAAATCTTCATACTCAGCTATCCAGTTTAGCGTAAGCTGTTTCAGCATTCACACGCATTTTCAGCAGGAAATGCATTTTCTAGTTGTGATTATTATGCTATTAAAGCTTATGAAAACCCCAAATTCAAAATCTCAGAAAATTAGAATATTACATAAAATCAATAAAAAAAGGTTTTTAAATACAGAAATGTCGGCCCTCTAGAAAGTATAATCATACATATGTACTAAGTACTTAGTTTGTGCCCCTTTTGCAAAAATTATTGGCATGGATGCTATCAGTCTGTGGCACTGCTGAGGTGTTATGGAAGCCCAGGTTGCTTTGATAGTGGCCTTCAGCTCATCTATAGTGTTGGGTCTGGTGTGTATCATCTGCCTCTTGACAATACTCCATAGTTTCTCTATTGGGTTCAGGTCAGGAGAGTTGTCTGGCCAATCAACACAGTAATACCATGGTCAGTCAACCAGTTACTAGTGGTTTTGGCACTGTGGACAGGTGTCAAATCTAGCTGGAAAAAGTAATTCATCATCTCCATAAAGCTTATCAACAGACAGGAGCATGAAGTGCTCTAAAATCTCCTGGTAGACGGCTGTGGTGACTTTGGACTTGATAACACAGTGGACCAACAGCATCAGATGACATGGTGTCTCAAATCACTGACAGTGGTCTTCAAGCCCCTTGGATTTTGTGCCCCTCCACTCTTCCTCTAGACTGTAGGACCTTGATTTCCAAATGAAACGCAACATTTAATTTGGATCAGTGATGATTTGAGGTATCATGTCATCTGCTGCTGTTAGTCCACTGTGTTATCAAGTCCAAAGTCACCACAGCCATCTAGCAGAAGATTGTAGAGCACTTCATGCTTCTGTCTGTTGACAAGCTTTATGGTGATGACAATTTCCATTTCCAGCTAGACTTGGCACCTGCCCACAGTACCATAAGCCACTGGTAACTGGTTGACTGACCATGGTATTACTGTGCATGAATGGCCAGACAACTCTCCTGACCTGAACTCCGTAGAGAAACTATGGAGTATTGTCAAGAGGAAGATGATACACACCAGACCCAACAATACAGACGAACTGAAGGCCACTATCAAAGCAACCTGGGCTTCCATAACACCTCAGCTGTGCCACAGACTGATAGCATCCATGCCACGCCGCATTGAGGCAAGAATTCATGCAAAAGGGGCCCAAACCAAGTACTTAGTACATATGCATGATTGTACTTTCTGAAGGGCCGACATTTCTATATTTAAAAACCTTTTTTTATTGATTTTATGTAATATTCTAATTTTCTGAGATTTTGAATTTGGGTTTTTTATAAACTGTAAGCCATAATAATCACAATCATAACAAATAAAGGCTTCACATATCTCACTTTGCATGTAATGAGTCTGTATAAGATATTATTTTCACCTTTAAAGTTGAATTACTGAAATAAATTTACTTTTGCACAATATTCTAATTTTTCGAGTTTCACCAATAAATCCTCAACTTCAATTTGAAAGTTTGCTCGTTTTTGAAGAATGTGTCTGTTTTGGATTGCTACATTGTGTGTCTAATGGCTATATTGTATTTCCCAGTGCGACTGTAGTGGCCCACTACAGTTTATTTTGGGTGAAGCTGCCTGGACCAATCATCTATCAGCATGGTGTTACTCCCCGCCCACCTCAGAACACTACAACTCCTCCAGTTCACACCACCACCCCCTCCATCCTGCCTGGGCCTGTGAGTGTTAACCTTTTAAGGCCCGGACACAACAGCCCGATAATCGCCATCGGAGAGTCTTGAAGGGGCGGGGACACGAATCTGTTTGGTGTGTGCCGTGACGTCGGTCGTCGTAGATGTCGTCGGGCTTCTTTTGAGCCGATTGAACATGTTCAATCGGCGGCGGGCAGTCTTTCAGTTGGAGCAATTTGATTGGTGGAGGGCTAGCGAATCAGTTAAACCCGGAAGTGAGGCGGGTAGCACAAACAGCTAACAACAGTTAGCCATTGATTTAATGTGTTTGTTTGTTTCGTTCAGCGAGTACTCACATGCATCAACCATTGTTGACTGCTCAACACCATGCTCGACACTCTTTGCTAAAAATGGTGCTCTTTATGGTCCATAAATATAGATATGTATTTCTATCTATGTTTATGGTCTAGAGAGTTGTCCCAGTATTCAGTATTTTTTTGGGCCACAATACAGATTAGCGCCGCCTGCTGTTATGGAGACATTACGTCCCACGCAAGCGCAGAGCGTACGGAAAGTCAGCAGTTGGCTTGGTGTGTTCTTGGCACTTTTTTGGCCGCGACGGGCTGACTGGAGCTGCCTGAAACGGCAGACTCCATTTTCGGGTAGTCGGACTGGTGTGTCCTGGCCTTTATATACTATCTATGGTGTTAACACATGTGGACCACAGATTGTGCCAATGACCCCCTGTCCCATTAATCATCTTTAATGTGAAATGATTGGAAAATATTAAAAATGGAAGTCAACGATTCCTGAGAATGCTTGTTGCCAAAATCACTTTGTCAAAATCAGTGAATATCTCCTCACTATCGCTAGCTGTACATACAGTGTGTGTGTGTGTGTGTGTGTGTGTGTGTGTGTGTGTGTGTGTGTGTGTGTGTGTGTGTGTGTGTGTGTGTGTGTGCACTGAAATATAAATCCAGTGTTACTACACAGCCTAGGCTCTGTAAACGGGCATGTTGCTAGCCACGGTGGCCCCCTTTAGTTTATATACCCTTTGTTTACATACAGCGCCTATATTAATACCAGAATTGTATTCAGCGTAAAACAAGGTATGGACGGGTAGCGGATAGTGAGGGGATCTTCTTCACTGATTCTGACAAAGTGAGTTGGACAACAAGTGTTCTCCAGAATCACTGACTTCCCCTTTACAGTTTTTTTCTGTGTAAATATTCTATAATTGTAATACAGAAATCAATTCCTGTAATGTTGTCATTTACTGTAAGGATGCAACTCTAAGCTGTTTGTTTGCTGGAAAATTCGTATTACAGATGCAACTTTAGATTTTTGCAGATTGGGTTGCACTCTCAACCCTGCCTCTCTCAATGAGAGACCATGATTCACAACAGGGTTTTCAGTGTAGCCCTTACTGTATTTCATCAGACATTACAGCTCTATGTCTTCTAGGTCTTCCTCCACACATCCACACTCACACTGCCACTCTTCTACATCCAACAACCTGTCTTCCTTGGTCCATTTCCCTTTATACTGTATATATGTTCACTTCACTAACACGTCTAAAACAAGACATCATAGTGTTTCAGTTGAAATTGCAATCTGCAGTGTTTGAAATGCACTAGGCATTCATTCTGTTTTGAATGTGTGGTTTACAGTTGTGGCAGGAGTGTGTTAGCATTTGAAAAAAGTGCTGGAAATCCACAGTGTTGTGCAGGCTGTGGTTAAGCCATGAGATAGGTGTGTAGAGTTTTGAAAATTGTGTTTAAGCAATGAAAAACGAGCTACAGTTTGGTCCGAATGAACCGCTGCTCTGCATACTGTTGTTAGAGTTTTGCACATGTCGCTCCAGTTGTGCCCACTGTGGTTTAGCAATCGTAAAAAACGTCTGATACCCCCCCCCCCCCCAATCTGACACCTTTAGTTAAGCTCTGAGGGGTGTGGCCAGTTCAAATCCTGCCTGCTGGACCCTCCAGGCTGTGACCCACAAGAGGATCCTCACTGCTTCTTTCTGTCCATGACCACAGAGGGACCAGACAAACAGGTTTGAGACTCTACTGGTGAATGAACCGGTACAGATAGGTACAGGTGATGGTGTTCAGTGAAGCATTTTGATCACACAAACTGAGACCAATTGTGTCACCGGAATGCATTTAGTAAGTCGTCTGCTTTATAGCACATGTTACAGTATCATTTAATTCTGTTTGGAACTTAAAGGTGCAGTGCGCAGAAGGTATTTTCATTACAGACTTGGAGAAAATGGAAACATAATATGTTTTAATCATTGTATAATCTCTTGAAAATAAAGGTTGTTGTTTATTTATGACCGTTTTATATTTATATCTACATAGGAGCGGGGTGCTGAAGCCACCAGGTTGCACTGCCATGTTTCTCCAGTAGCACAGAACGGACAAACTTAACGTCCTTACGAGTTTTTTTTTATTTATATAGTGGGCGTCTTGCTCGAAGATCAAGAAGAATTACTATAGAATAAATAACTATATTACATACATATATAATACATCTTCACCTCATCACTTGAAATTGTGGAAAGACTTGAGGCAGTGGTGGATGATGCCATCTTTAGTAACTATAGCTTCTTGTCCTTGAAGGCCACCGTAGCCTCTGTAAATTCTCGACAGAGACAGAGCTTTGCAATATAGAACTTTCAACACACGATGATGCCAAAATACACATTATTACACACTGCACCTTTAACGGTTAGTCTGGTTTTCCCTTATTTGATGTGTAGTAACTGTCATTCACTCCCACTCTCTCTTCACATGAATGCAGTTAGACCAATGAGGAAATATATAGTTAATATGAATAGAACACAGTACTGTCAAATGGACCAGAAAAAAGAAGGTTCCTCCAGCTGTCTTGTTTAAGACAATCTGATATTGTAGGAATCATTATTTCCTATTTATTTAAATAGATTATGATTTCCCCTTTTTTAACCTTCTTTGATTTTATCTTCAGTCAGTGACTTTTGAGCTGGGCGGCCCGGCGGAGGGATACGTTGCCTTTGCACTGTCTTGGGACACATGGATGGTAAGCTAGGTCGTGCAACACATAACACTGCATCAAACATTTTCCAACATGTTGCACCTCTTATTACACTGAAAATGACAGTAAATGCCTTATTTGTTTTGTGTTCATGCATGTGTGTGTGTGTGTGTGTGTGTGTGTGTGTGTGTGTGTGTGTGTGTGTGTATATAGGGCAATGACGATGTGTACATGTGCGTAAAGGAGGGCCAAGGGGTTTCAGTGAGCGCTGCCTTTGTCAGTGGAAGAACACACCCTGAGGACCAGTCACAGGTGACTCCCAGTTGTTTTTCACATTTCATGTCATTTAGCTGAGGCTTTTTTCCATAGCGACTTCCATTAAGTGCATTCAACCCTCAACCATGAAGGTACAAACTTGTGTTTAGTACATAAGCTTCACATAAGACAAAGAACAAGTTTTTCTTTAAGGCGAGGCACTGCAGGAGAACATTTTGAACTTATAAATATCAGAATGGAACTTTGCCAGTTATTGATTACTGACATTAAAACAATACTTTTCTTGTACCACAATTTTGTAACAAATGTTTGAATACAGAGCCGGCCCAAGCCTTCCTGGGGCCCTAAGCGAAATATGATTGGGGGCCCCTCTCCAATGTTAGCGCTGCTGAAACTATAGATCTTTGTTAAATATCATTCACACACCCAGTGTTTTCCGCTAGTGCCTCCACTGTGTGGCTGTGTGAAAATATTAGACAGCCGAGATTCAGACCCTCCTTGGGTGGTCCGGGGGTATGCCCCCCGTGAGATTTTTTTAACCTTTTTAAAGTGAAATGCATGAATCTGGTAGCCTGGCATTCCCAGACCTGCCACTAGGCGCTGGCAAATTAAATTTGCTGCGCGTGTTGGTCTGGACACACTCCGTTGAAGCTTTATCAAGAAAGCCAGAAATCTGGCTGGTGGTTTCAATTGGTTCTATCTAATATGGGCGCACCAGAGCCCTTTATATGGTACTCTGGGGCGGACGTAACCAGATGACGACAGTGACGTGCATGCGACGTCGAAGCCGTGATAGTAAACATCAAAGATGGCTGCGGATATGTTGTGTGAGTTTGAGACTTTGGCCTCGACCCTTAACGATTTGGAAGACGGCACTCAAATCTTTCATTAGCAAGTAAGTGGAATGTTCTATTTTGCCGACCGACAACGGCAAACGTTTAATTTAACAGTTTAACAGCTGTTCGCTAAATGAAAGGGGCTTACGTCGCCTTGTGCATCGCTCTGATTGGTTGTAGTGCTATCCAACTGCGTGCAGTGGCATTTGAAATGCTCGAGTTGGAAATGACTATTGATCGTGGCCAGACCCTCTATCGTTCAAGATATCAGGGTCTGGATTTCCAGGCTATGAATCTGGTGCACTTTGAGAGGAAAATTAAGAGGCTAAATCTGAGAAATTTTGTGTGAACAAATAATTTGGAGACACTGGGTCAGATGAGTTAGAAGCTATTGAAGAAGGACACATGGATTTTCCATAAAAATATTAATATAAAATAAAATATTATGGAGGGTCCTCTGGGTTGGGCTTGGAGCTCTTTTTCTGTTATGGGACATATTTCTCTGTAATATAGTGAATGCATTTAAATGCAGTGTGAGGAACGAAGCAGAAGAACTCTGTTGTCCAGCTACTGTATCTTTTTTTCCACAAACGAGGCTGAAATAGGCTATAGACTATACACAATGCATGGGCAACTGAGGGCAGCCCCATTTCCAATTGTTTTTAAATAAACTCAATACACACTGTGCATGGATGTGAACGTGACATGATCAGATAATTTTGGATTTCCTCCCAGAAGAACTGATTACATTTTTAGGCTATTAATTATCTAGACCAGCGGTTCCCAAACTTTTTTAGCCGCGCACCCCCTTCTATGTCCCAACCAGGTTGACGCACCCCCACACATAAAAAAAAAATGCAACAAGCTTTTTTATAGCCATATTAAAGGTGGCATGTTCAATCATGCTCAAATGACAAGAACACACATAATAAAATAATCACGATCACAACAAGGGGCAGAAAGCAGATAAAATTGGGAAAATATTGTAGCCTAATATTTTGAGTCACGTTGAGCAACAATTGCAGCAAGTTTAAATGACCGTGGAGCAAACAACCCCGTCGTCATAACACAGGTTATGGAAATAAAATTAGAACGCCAGTCATTTTAAATAAATTGCGAGAATGAATGTAGAGGCCACAAACTAGGTGCGCATATGCGTAGAAGAAGATAACTTCGCTTCATTTTGAATAGCCGCCATTTATTTATTAATTAAAATTCAAGTTTTTGATTCTAAATTTTACAAAGGAAATGTTTATTTACACAGAAAAAACACTGTACCGTATTGGTCCGAGTATAAGACAACCCCGATTATAAGACGAACCCCCCGTTTTTCAAAACTCAACTCAATACATTTTATTTATTTAAATAATGTATGAAAATAAAAACGCATTGAAAAAAACACTTTTCTTCATTGCAAATAAACAGTAGGATAGTGCAAATAGACCGAACTCTGATGTGTTCACTACAGACTATTCTTCACACGCAAATTCCTCTGCCCCGCTGTGATCGCTCTCGCTGTCATCTCTCCTATGCTCTGGTTCGGTGCATAGCGGGTCATCCTCGCTGCTGTCCTCGGCATCTGAGACGCAGCATTTATTTAATGCTCATAGTTAATCACATAGCCTAGTGCTGAAACGAAAGCTATCAACGCCGTGGTTTAAGGCTGAAATGATAACCGGGGCACGTTAACGTTGTCGAGGGGAAGCCCTCCGAGATCTCTGTTGGTTTCAGTTTACAGCTCACAAAGTGACAATCACCACCATCACATGGACAGCGTTTAAATAAAGCGTCTCATTCTTAAAATGATTAGAGCTTTGATGCAAATGAGGAAATCTGAACATTACAGCAGCAGTGCTGGTGCGTAAAAGGACAGCGCAGTTGGCAATCTCTCCTCAGCACAACTGCAGCAGCTAAAAAGCCACAGTCGATCGCTCTGCCGATTCCTGCCTCTGACACGTTGACTGGCAACATAATGATTTGAGGCTTTGAATCGGCTTTGTCGATGTCCCGTGCCTCTTTTTTCTCTCCACACAAAGCGTTCTCTCTCCAAGCGCACAAACGCCCCGGCCGCTTCCCAGAGCACAGCCAGTGTTCCACCCGATTAAAAAAAGAAAATAAACACAACTTGGAAAACACCACCCGACTTTTTACGACCTATTTCCGTGAAAATAAACCCCTCTTATACTCGGATCAATATGGATTGTGTAATGATCAGACCGCCATTACATTTTTCATCTCGCGCACCCCCTAGCAGCAGCTCACGCACCCCCAGGGGTGCAGGCACCACACTTTGGGAATCCCTGATCTAGACCAAAACATTTTATTCCTTTTTTTGTATGATAACTCACATTTGCATAATATGTTAATATCAAACACACAAACTAAAAAAAAAATAAAAAATAATAATAATAATATATATATATATATATATATTTTTTTAGGGGGCCCCCCAGGCAGTCAGGGGCCCTAAGAGGCCGCTTAGTTCGCTTATGCCTCGGGCCGGCTCTGTTTGAATACATATTCAAATGTGTGTGTGTGTGTGTGTGTGTTTGCAGTCTGGTCTCTCCTCTGTGTCATGGCGGATGGCAGATGGAGCTATTCAGTGCAGGTTCAGCAGACCGATCAAACTGTCCAATCAGGAAGAAGCAGCAGCGCGCTACGATCTGGACCGGGACTACTTTCTGTTCCTGGCGGATGGACGTGCTCAGTACGGTGAGAGGGTTCATACACACATGATGTCATTACAGAGAGTGAACCCATTGGCCCTGACAGTCAACCTGATTCTAAGAAGCCTATTAAAGTTCTTATCAATCTGTTATAGCTTTATTATGTCATGTGAAAGTGTGATCAGCAGCAAATCTTGGAATGTGTCAATCAGTTTTATTTAGGCAACAGGAGGTCATTAAGAGGAAATGGTCACACATAAAGTACAGGTTTAATTACTTTTAGGAAATTAGTATGGGCTTCCTCTTACGTCCTGGTTAATGGTTACTTGGCGATGATGATGTATGAATGGACACAAACCAGGGCTGTACGCTTATTATTGACGAGGGAGGGGACTGCTAACTGCAGTCACTGACAGGAAGTTAGCTAAACTGACCATTCCGCTTACTGAACCTTTAAGTTATCAACTGTAAAGTTCCATGATGATATCTATAAGTTAATGATTTGACCCTATTCAACCTGCAGTGTCTCCCCCTAACAAGCAGCTCTTTGGTGTTCCTTTCTCTAGGTGAAATATGGAGACATAGTCGCCAGCCGCTCATCTCCAGCCACAGAAAATACATCACCGGCCCCCCTGAGGTCCTAACAGGCTCCCGGGGACCTGTCATTATGAAAATCCATGGTGGGTTTGCATTTCTACATTTAGATTTAACAAAACTACCTGTAGCAGTCAGATTAAGCCAAGGATATGCTATAAAGGTTTATACCCTTTTACAAATTTAGAAATGTTATCTTAAATCTGACAACTGTCTAAGGCTATATCGAACGTACTTTCAGCCGCGTCATTTTCATTGCAGCCATGGCTGTCTAAATGTTTCAATGGTCTTGGCTCTTTTTCATCAGCTTGCTGTGTATTTGATGTATTTGCATTGAACGTTGTGTTTGCGTAATTGTTCCTTGTGTGTTGAGTCGTTTTGTGTGACTGAATGTCATTGTAAATGAGAGTCACCCCTCAATGATCTCTTCAGTTTGAATAAAGGTTGAATTGAATTGTATACGATCAAAGATGCACACACCGCCAAGAGTCAACACAGTATTAGAATGAAGAAAAATACTCGGCAAGATGCGTGTGTGTGTGTGTGTGTGTGTGTGTGTGTGTGTGTGTGTGTGTGTGTGTGTGTGTGTGTGTGTGCGTGTGTAGCCTACAGGGCTATCAAACTCTTTCCAGTGTTACATTGCATTTAAAAAAAACAGTAATTGATAGTGGGAACCTCATTTAGCCAAGGAAAGTAACTGCTGTACTGTCTTTACTTTACCTTTACAGGCGCGCTAATGCTGATAGCCTGGATGCTAACAGGAAGTGTTGGTATCTTTATCGCCAGCTTCTATAAACCTGATTGGCCCAATCAAACTCTGCTCGGCCAGAAAGTCTGGTTCCAGGTGGATATTTATTCATGCACACACACACACACACACACACACACACACACACACACACACACACACACACACACACACCATAATAGTGCTAATTATAGCATTCAACATCATTGTTATTCCTGTGTTTGTGTGTGTGTGTGTGTGTGTGTGTGTAGGTTCATCGAGGCCTGATGATGCTAACTGTGACTCTGACCATTGTAGCATTTTGCCTCCCATTTTTCTACAGGAAAGGTTGGAGCAAGGTAAAATGCACAAACTTCTGTATACTGGTTGAGTATGGATGCTATCACATAAACAATATTTGCTAGATATATTTATTGATTGAAGGGAAATTGCCATATTGCTAAATAATTATAAAAATGTGCATAGTCCTGTGTACGTGTGTGTGTGTGTAGCATGCAGGTGCCCATCCATACCTAGGCTGCTGTGTCTTGGCATTATCTCTGACTCAACCAATAATGGCTGTGAACAGACCATCACCTGACTCCAACAGGTAAACACTACCTAGATGTACATGCAGAAGATACTTCAGTGTTTGAATGTTTATTTTTAATGTGTATGCATTCTTTGTTCTCTGTCCAGGAGATTCATCTTTAACTGGGCCCACTGGGGACTTGGCTATGTCACTGAGATCCTGGCAGGTTGGTCTGCATTTCAATACCTCTTTGACCACATCTGAATCCAAACATTTCCTTAAAAACCTCTCCCTCTTTTATACGTGGTTGATCGAACTCATATGCTTTCTCTCTATGTTGAGTGCAGTGGCAGCCATGTTTCTGGGGACGCGTCAATCATCAGTGCTCCTCCCCCAGCCATGGGCAACACAGCTTCTGATTGGCTATGTGGCTTTGATGGCTGTCTGTAGGATCCTCCTCCTGATGCACAAGCATATTTACATAAAGACATGTATGAACACTTGAATTCAGTTCATTTTAAATTTTATGGCTTTCCTGCTAGAGTTTAGTTTTTATGAATAATGATAACTAGGGATATTGAAAGTATTGAAAGCACTGTTGAGTGATTGTGCTTATACCTGCATACTCGTTTAACTGTTTGTTTCACCCACAGCATCAGAGGACACACAGGCCATCCTCTCTGAACAATCAGGGCGCACTCACTGGGTAGGTATCCGCTGCAAACTGTTAACACAAATTAAAAGTGGAGTCAGCGATTCTGGAGAATGCTTGTTGTCGAAATCAGTGAATAACTGCTCACAATCTGCAACCTGTATGTAGACGCTGTGGAAAAAAACATTCAGTGTTAATACACAGCCTAGACTCTGTAAACTGTCATGTATACAACGTACCTGTAAACTGATCCTGACAAAAAGTGTTCTCCAGAATCGCTGACTTCAATTTTTACAGCCGGGTCCTAACTACTCAAAACAGAGCAAGAGGCACCATTGTTGTCTGAGTTGATGCCGTGCATGCCACATAACCTTAACATTGCCTAAATGAATAATGAGTAATTTGAATGAATGCACTGGACATTAAAAACCGTAACAGTTGATTTATCACATAAAAAATGTCATAACAAACAAATTGGAAAGAAAATTATAAAAAAAAATTGTGACCTGATAAGGCAAAATGCATGCTGGGATGCTTTTTACCCCACTCAAGTCAGCTCCCAAAGCATACCGTGGAATTTGGTCAGTACTTGGCTTAATATAAGTTTTGAGAACTTCCTAACTTCTACCTTACTTGGTGTTTCAGGGGTCCTTCTTCAAGTACTCCATCTTGGTTGTCTTGGTGATGGGAAACGCAGGTCTCCTGATGGCCTTGCTGTCATCTGTTGCTGAAATATGATAGCGTTAGCCTCATAGCATAATTGCCTAAATCATATTTACTCTGCTCTACTTTTACTCTACATCTACTCTATTCTACATCTACTCTACTCTACATCTACTTTTGGTTAGCCTAATAGCATAATTGCCTAAGTCATATTTTAAGGGTTATAGAGTAGGGTAAAGTAGATGTAGAGTAGAGTAGATGTAGACTAGAGTAGATGTAGAGTAGAGTAGAGTCAATATGATTTAGGCAATTATGCTATGAGGCTAACGATATTCAACTTGAAATACACTCAAAATACCTTCAATGCCATAATTGATAAAATATATATATATTTTTTTTAATGTCTTGTTACACTAGAATAATTCCAAATTCAACAGAAAGCCAGAGGAAACATTATCATTCAGCCTAACACAAAATCATTGTTATTTAAAAAACAACTTTATTATTTAAGATATTTTTTTTTGGCACTTTTTTATGCTTTATTGATAGTGCAGAGAGATGGGGCAACTGAGCAAAGAGCGCCCCCCCCCCCCCCAAAAAAAAAAAAAAAAAACTATATATAAAGTTCATATTTTCATATATAACTGGTTGCATTTGTATGGTAACATATTAACTATTATTCCTATACATGTTTAATTAAATGTTCATATTCTATTTCTATTTTCAGTGGCATCATTAATGTTTAATAGTAGCACTTGCAGGCTTTTTTTTTTTTAAATAATTCATTAAAGAAGTCTTGAATCAGCAAAATACTCTGGTACTGCAGGTTACTTACTAAAGCTGTTCATTTTGGTCAGTGTTTCCTTATAAATGTATTAATGCTATCTCTATCTGTAATAAACTGAAAGCAAAACACTTAAAGTTGCAATGTGCAGTTTCAGGGAAGGGGGACTTGTTTACATTCACAGAGCCTTGCAGTTAGTTTACTACACATATTTACTCTACATGTAATTCTTAGTGTTGAATAATTCTATCATAAATCAATACGAAATCATTTTGAGGCACCTGGAACCAGACGGGAGACTAAAATATGTTTTTCAGGAAAGCTTTCTAACTTCAAACAGTGTTCCAGGGATCACATGGAAGTTTGTTTATTAAGTTCTGAGAATATACCTTCTCTGACACACCCAAAGTTAGATGTGCACGTTTAAGAAAAAAAATATTATTATTACAAAGTGAATATTTATAATCTAGGATACAATGCATTTTATTTGTTTCGCAACCCTGATATGATATAAACAAATGCATAACCTTTATTTGTTTGATATTAGCCCCCAATAAAATATTCAAAAAGACTGTACTGTACTTCAAGTTTTAATCCAGGTTCCAGGTTAACAAAAGCCAATACACAATAACAAGATTACATATATTCTATTGATATGCCTGAAAAGGAGTAGCAAGAAGTATATAACCTATTTAATCCTTTTTCTACAGCTCAATAATCAATATTTATTAAATGAACATCCTGGGTTCCTTATGTTATAATCTCTATGTATATATATGTGTATATATATATAAATATATATATATATATATATATATATATATATATATATATATATATATATATATATTTAAAAAAGATTTATATTTAAACAATCCATATATCTTTACAGTTTGATTTACTATGCTTGTTTGACAGCCCTAATTTTTATATATTTAATTTATAGATTTCCTACTCTATATGTATAGCAACAAACTTGAGAGTCTGAAATGTAGATTGATTTATATCATATAGAGGCTATGTCCATATAAGAAAAAAAGTTAGATTAAGCTAGTAAGCGAGCGTCAACTATAGACATTAAATGGTAGTATCTCTTAGTCAGCTGCTCTGCATGTAATCGTCAAATAAACTTATTGGAGGATCCCGAAATTTTTATCCAATTTTTATCCAAGAGAGAACGCTACAAACCGACACCCGTCTCACTCATGGTCTCACTGCCGGGGCACGCCAGAGCAACAGATGGGTGAATGTTTATGCGCCTACAATGGCGGAGCAGGTAAAAATCCTTCCCAATGTCTGTTTTGATGGTTTTTATCATGTTTTATCACACTTATGGATCTGAGATGATGCTAGATAACTTGCTGCTTGAAGACCGCAGTGCATTAATGTGGGGACGAGGGAGGGGACTGCTAACTGCAGTAACTGACAAGAAGTTAGCTAAAAGAACCATTCCGCTTACAGAACCTTTAAGTCAGGTCAACATACTGCCCTCAAAGAGAAACTGCTCTAGTGGCTGTGCAGAGATGCTGGAGAACTCCTTCAGTGGTGTCCTTGCTCTCCAGAATTGCGCAAGGTAAAAGATCAAAGTTGTAAGAGGAGTTGCACTCATTTTCAATGACTCTGCACTTCTGTCCTAGCCTGGTTCTACCAGACCATCTTACTTCATTTCATTTGTACAGAAGGTCTGGAATCGCTCAATTGACAAACGTTAACTCACTTGAAGGCGGGTGTCTGTTGAAGTTTTAAACTATTGGATGTGACCAGTGCCACTCTGGATCTGCCAACCAATCGCATAACGTTTGGTCGAAAAAGAATATACCGCAGACCCAGACTGACTACTGAAAGGAAATGAAAATTGAGCAGAAGTAGGTAGGCGGGCGGTGCCAGACTACTTCTATCCTGCCAAAGCTTATAGTTTTAAGCATGATGTTTTTTTGACCTTGTTTTGCCCCTTTCAGACTCCATCCGGCTGGGTAGCCTACAGTCATTTCTGCGGGTCCTGGTTTGACAAATCTAGCCTTCTCTGGAATATCCCTGTTGCCATTTCCTTATTGATGGAATGACTGGTGAAGAGCATGCAAACATCATCAATGAATGCCTTAATTTACTCCATGACATG
Organism: Hyperoplus immaculatus; assembly: GCA_949357725.1. Lineage (NCBI taxonomy): Eukaryota > Metazoa > Chordata > Actinopteri > Uranoscopiformes > Ammodytidae > Hyperoplus > Hyperoplus immaculatus. Next base: position 27,458,843 of record OX442359.1, read on the forward strand.
AGAGTTTGTCTCCTTGACGTAGAATGGACCATCATGCTACTTTTCCATGCTGTGCGCCGTGGGAGCTATATCGGATGGCAATAACATGAGATCCTTTTTTGCACATAGTGCTGATCCATCAAAAAAAGTTTATGTGCTTTTTGATGTTTGCCATATGTTGAAGCTGCTCAGAAAAACCTTGGTTGAAGGAGGTTTACTCTAAATGGTTGAATAAACTTTACATGTTGTGACTGTGTTTGAGTTATGAGTCTATGGTCTTGTACTCCAGCTCTTGGCCTGCACCTTGAAACAGGTCTTACCATCATAGATGCTCAGACTTTTTGTGGCGTGTCCGAGGTTTTTTTTAGATTACATTTCCAGGTTTTTAGAAGCATGAAACATGCGTGTAAGTCTGCTTGTATTCACCACGTATCATGAGACAAAAAGCACGACTGGCATACTGATTTATGGACCGTCAATAATATATTGTAGCCTGGCTGCGCCCGCCTACCTACTTCCACTCAGATTTCATTTTCCCTTCAGTAGTCAGTCTGGGGGTGCGGTGAATTTCTCAGTTTTCTCAGGAAAATCTACAGCCGTCCAATCAGCGAAAAGACGCGCTCCAGTTTCAGTTGAATGCTGTGTTCCTTTATACTCAGAGCTCGGAGATTTACGACTTGGTAGTTCAGAGTTCCGACCTGTTTGTGTTCCAGTGCATCTGCTCGCGGAAGTATGGATGCCGACAACCTTTCTCGTCCAAATAACTAAACGTTAGGCTCAAGCACGTTACCGTTGCCAGGTACCGGTAGATCCATAGACTACAATATGTAGTGAAATCGGAAATTTCCGAGTTCCCTGTTCAACTGGAATGCACCGTCAGAAGCCGGCTCTTGACACACGTGACGACCAAATGTTATGCGATTGGTTGGCTAATCCAGAGTGGCACTGGGCAGATCCAATAGTTTTAAACTTCAACAGACACCCACCTCCAAGTGAGTGAACGTTTGCCAATTACAGCACTTCCAGACCTTCTGTACAAATGAAATGAAGTACGATGGTCTGGTTGGACCAGGCTAAAAATATTGTCCAGTTTACACAAAACAAATATGGTCACTGATAAATGTCTGTGGAATATCCAACTTAAACTTAACTTCAATGCAGTGGAAATATGTCGGACTATCGAGATTAATCGAGAAACGCAAGAGATCGTGCCCCTAATCATTCATACATTTTAACCTCCAAAAGAATAAAAACTAGCCTGCTAGAAGAACATTTACCCCCCTCAGTGTTGTCATGGAGATATGACCTAAACAAACTGTCATGATCCTGCCTGGGCGTCTTTGCCTCTGTTTTGTTTTTTGCCCTTTGCCCTTGTGCTTGTCTGGTGTAATTGCAGGGTGGGAGTCAGGTCCGTTGGAGTCAGGTGAAGCACTCACAGCTGCCAGTAATCACCAATCAACTGCTCTTAATAGACCCGGCCCGACCTTCCAGACACTGCCAGAACGTAGTCTCAGTTTCCCACAGTCAGTTGCTCTGTCTCTAGTTGCCTACCTGTTCGCAGCTCCGTTTGCATTTTTGCCTCGTGCTCATTCCTGTTTTTTTCTGCCACAGCTCTCTTAAACTGGTACTGTCTCCGCGCCTGTGTCCTCCTTGTCCAGCCGTAACACATACAGACTAGAATGTTCTTTCGTATCAGGTTTAATAATGCTGTGAAAACGGCCTATTTAACATGGGGGTCAATGAGAAATTGCTCTGTTTTGAAACGTGCCCCTAGTGGTCACCCGGTGCAACTGCAATTTTTGTCACTTCCGCATTGGATACTGGTAGAACTGTGCTGTGGTTGGGGCTTGCTAAATACACATAATCTCCCATTGGCCCGCAGACTATTGAAGACAGAGCCCTTTACGCATCTTTTTAATTAGGCTTTAACCTGTATGATGATTTGAAGATTTGTTTGTTAATTTTTTAAATTTATATATATATTCCTGGGGCTTATGTCCCCTCTAAGTAAAAATACAACATTGGTGTGACATCAAATTATACATCAGTGTATTACATAACATTCTTAGCCCCACACGACATTGCATGTAAATCAGTATTATACCACAAATCGCAGTTTACCCATATTCCTCATATGCAACACAAGAACTGTTAAAAATGGAAACATTTCACACAGACATGCTCACAATGATACAATACTAATCGCAGACAGTCAGTGTGTGTGTGTGTGTGTGTGTGTGTGTGTGTGTGTGTGTGTGTGTGGGATCATCAAGTTGTGTTTCAGCGCCAAAAAAACAAACAGACTAATCCTCTGAAAGGTTTAAGAAGACGGTTGCAAATGACAGATGTGCTTCACTTGCCTGTGTGTATGTGATGGGAGTGAGTATTGTGAATGCCTGTATCCATCCCATAATAAGTGTGTCAGTGAGAGAGTGTGTGACGCCGAACATGTGTGTGTGTGTGTGTGTGTGTGTGTGTGTGTGTGAGTATGTCGCGAATGTTATGCTAAAGCTGCTGTTTTCTGATTGGCTGCTATGCCCACGCACACTCAATCTGCACCCCGCTGGCACTGAGATTTGTGCATGAGAGAGGCAGAGGGAGAGAGAGTGTGTGGCGGTATATAAAGGGGGAAAGACAGGAATAATATAATTGAAGCAGGATCATTGCTTATATAGGAGTAGAACAGTTACAGCCAGTGTCACCGGTGGACAACACACAGCTGGAACCGCAGGTAAGATACAATCCTTTTATGACAGGAGGTTATATTGTTGGAAATTGCATGGAAATCCAATGTTCTGTTGAGAAGCTCGGCTAAAGTTAGTTATGATACCTGTTTGAAAAATACCAAAAATCTTGTTTGGGTTTTTATGTCAAAGTCAGACTATAGACTTATCCAGTGTGTTGATGAGAGTTGTATGTATATTTTATATTATATTCATATAATCCTAACAGAAAGAGCCTATGCCGAAATCAAGGATACAACTTTAGGAAAGTTATAGCTCATATAGTCAACATAACACATGACACTATTTTGTCATAGCACCTGTATGTAGCCGTTCTGTCAACTCAAGTTATCACTCAGGAAAATACTTTGACCAAGTCACATCAACGTGTAGGAGAGGGGCTTGTCATATTGTCTGAGTGCCAAATCTTTTACAAGAGTAACACTATTGGGTCTCAAGTGGTTCTCACAGAGGGGATTATGGGAAATGTAGGAAATTAATACTTGGGGGTTATGAGGCAAGGGCGATGAATTGGTGCAGAAACATTTCTTTGATCATTGAGCTTGTCCTAAAATAGACTGAGCTAAGGATCAGTGACAGGAGGGATTTTTTCTTATTTTTTCTTGTCTTACTGTGCTGGGTTTAGTGTAATTCTTTCTCGTTTGATTACATATTATAGCTATATTTTGGGTTTTATGTGTTTTGGATTGTTGATATTTTAACATTTGAAAAAATCAAAGAAATCAAATCCAGGATAAATGAAGTTATATCATATGAGATTAGGATTGTAATATTTCTGTTCATTTTTTTCCAGTGTTGTGTAACTACACGTTTGACAATATAATATTATATACAAAGCTCCATTGGCCTTAGACAAACAGTTGAATTGCATGAAGAGCTGTCATGGAGCTGTTCGATGTAATTTGCAGAACATGTCTGTATCACATGCCAATATAATACCCACAGCATATGGACTGCTTTACTGATTGACTTGGAGCTCTTAACCCAAGTTCATGCATTAATATGTCCTATTAATATGGCTCCATTGATCCGTGATTATGGAGTACAGGAAACTCTGCGGTTGTGTGTGTGTGTGTGTGTGTGTGTGTGTGTGTGTGTGTGTGTGTGTGTGTGTGTGTGTGTGTGTGTATGATAGAGCACCATGTCCATCTAGCTGTGACCTTGTCTTTCATCAGCTAGTCAAGAGATTGGCGAGTAATGATTTACGCTGCTGGTAAAATACACTGCCCACTGCAATACAATCACAGTAATGCCATTTTGACGTAGCACATGAAAGTAGGATTACAGCCACATATGGGACTGCTTGATTAAAACAATGGAATCTGATTCAGTCTGTGACCTCTGACCTGTAATGACATACACACTGGGTGACAAACCAAAGTTAAAGCTATAGATTCTCCAGTGTGGATCTGGACTACTTGAGGTGTGAACATTCTTCCAGAAGTTAGCCTTTTTCGTTTGATGGCTGTGTTGGCAAGACATATCCCAATAGGGTTGAGTTCTGGTGACTTTGAAGGCCACTAACTCTTGGCCCAGTTGATCCGTACCAAGCTTGAGTGGCCTTCATTCACACTGCTTCATAAGATCTAGGCCTAGGCACCATTGCTTCTTGCCGATACATCACCAAACCTTTAATAGGTGAGTAATTGTATCCAATTGTTTTGGAATATTTTCATCCAGGCAAAATTTGCAGCAAAGATTCCACTTCCAAATGTTTTTAAATATCCGGTGCACGCATGGACGTATTGGGTCGTGGTGAACAGTAAACTGACGTCAGGATCGCCGTCTAAGCGTGTGCATGTCCGCGTGTCGGCTCATTAGCATCTGTACCGTGCCCTAAGCACACCTCTCCCAAGTGTGCCAGGGCCAAGGAAGTGTACCGTGCTTGAGTACTGAACAGAGCACTCACACTGGTCAAACGTACTAGACTTTAGGGGGCAAAGGTACTTGGGCATGGTACGGATGGCCTAGTGTGAGTTCGCCCGTTAGGTTTACAATTTCACAAACAATATAAATGAAGGAGTTTCGGGTCAAATGTTACTCATGGTGCACAGTGATCACATCATAGCACTGGAGCTGTTTTCTATTATGAATTAATCTAGCGACTATTGTTCTGATAAATCGATTGATGTCATGACAGAGCAGGAAAAGCCCATGTGTAACAAATAACATTAATGATGGCTGGATTCAGTATATGTGTACTACACATGCAAGGTCCATGGTACTGTGAGCTAGGGCTAACTGGCCTGGCTTAATGGGAAAGCATCTTAAATGTTAATGGTGACAGTGTTTGTCTTTCTAACGCTAATGCTAACATGTCTGCTGAGAAGAAGGCTTATTGCGTTTCCCTTTGTTTGTTTCCACTCTTCATTTATTCAGTCACTAGGCAAGTTTATTCAAATGGCACAGTTCAGACACAAGGCCATTCAAAGTGCTTTACAGGGGCATGAAATACATCGAGATTAAAATACATCAAGTATAACATAGACATTAGAAAAGCGAATGAAAAATATGAATAGAAATAAAACATTTAAAGAAAATAAAAATGACAGGTTAAAATGGAAACAGAAAAGTCTTCAAATTTGATTTAAAGGAGCTGAGGGTTGCAGCAGACCTCAAGTTTTCTGGGAGTTTGTTCCAGATATATGGAGCATAAAAACTGAAAGTTGCTTCTCCTTGTTTAGTCCTTCCTCTGAGGACTGTAAGTAGACCTGTCCCAGACGACCGAAGGGCTCTGGACGGTTCATAACGTATTAGCACAGGGGTGGCCAACCCGCGGCTCGCGAGCCGCATGCGGCTCTTTGCCCAGCTTCGTGCGGCTCTTCAATTCATATCAAATTATGTGATTATAATTTTTTTTTTTTTTTTTTTTTTTTACTTTTTTTTGTGTGGGCCTATGTGTGTGTAGCCTGGCTCCGCCCGCCCGCCTACTTCCGGCCAAATTTTATTTTCCCTTCAGTAGTCAGTCTGGGTGTACAGCCCATTTCCCAGTTTTGCCGGAGATTCGACAGCCGGTCCAATCAGCGAACAGAGCGAGTGGCTGAGAACGATGACGTCGAAGTCGCGCTCCAGTTTCAGTTGCCAGAAGCCGGCTCATGACACACGTGACGACCAAACGTTATGCGATTGGTTGGCTAATCCAGAGTGGCACTGGGCAGATCCAATAGTTTTAAACTTTAACAGACACCCGCCTCCATGAGTGAACGTTTGCCAATTACAGCACTGCCAGACCTTCTGTACAAATGAAATGAAGTACGATGGTCTGGTAGCACCAGGCTAATGTGTGTGCATGTTCGCAAACGTTTCATGCGGCTCTTACGTTCGTTTTACATGTTGTTTATTATTTCATTTTTTATTTTATTAATGTGTAGGCCCTATGTGTATGCCTGTTCGCAAATGTTTAATTGAGGACGCAACATAACGTTCGCAAACGTTTGGTGCGGACGCAACATAAAACTGCCCGCTCAGCTTGGAGGGAGGTTTTCCGTGAGTAAACTATTTGTGTCAAGTTCGCTCCGAAACAGAGTGGGAGAGTTCATATTTTTTGTTGAACGTTATGGCAGGCCATTCTGCCTTATATGCCAGGTGTCATTTGCGCATTTCAAGGCTTCAAATCTTCGGCGCCACTTCAGCTCTCTCCATGCTAAAAGTAAGTCCCACAAAGCAACATGCATAGTAAGAGAAAAACGCTATTTTAAATTGTTATATTTTTGTTTGTGGACTTGGTGGAACTGAGAGTTTGTGTGTGAGGCAGTGCACACAATGTTCATTGTTGAAAATGACTGCCCTGTCGAGTCCAGTTCTGTCATTATCACAGGGGCGGCCTTAACGATCTGGGGGCCCGTTTCAAGTCCTAGTGTGGGGCCCCCTGTTTTTTATTTTTTATTTTTATTTTTTTTTAAAATAATGCTTGTGCATGCATGTGCAAGCTCCCCGCGAAAATAAAAACGCCCCCCCCCCCCTGAAATCTTACTGGCCACCCCAGTGCCCCCCCCCCCCAGTTCAAATGTTATTTTTTATTTTCATTTTCATTTTATTTTTTTAATTACATTTTTTTCCTGATATGTATCCTAGTTCAGAGATGATATGTATTTTTTTCTTTTCTTTTCTTTCTTAACTTTTTTTGATAGGTAGTTGCCAAGTTCATCACACAAACACTCCAATCCACTGACATGAGATCAGTTTGCAATTTTCAATTACTAAATTAATGGTAGGACTGTGGCCACTAGAACTGGTCTCTGGTCAGCAAAGGTCTTGAAAACAGCATAAGTGTGCTTGTGACATGCGTGCCACCCATGCATGTGTATAGGCACGTGTCCCAGCAGATTTTTGAAATCTGAATAAAAAAATTAAAGTTTGTAGTTAGCGAGTGTAACATGTTCTTAGCAAGGGCAGACTTTCATAAATAAAGGTTTATTTTTTTAGCAAGATATTTGGTCAAAAGCTTGTGGTCATCCGTCCCTCTGTGCAGTTGTTAGGCATCTGGCTGCTAGCAAGTTATGTTGTCTTGCTAATTTTACAATTCATCTGAGCTGAAATAAATATTGACTTTTTCCTTTATTATCTTCGCCAGAATGCACCAGAATGCTTAGATTACATGTTAAGAACACAAAAAAATCTTCTGGGGGGGGATGCCCCCAGACCCCCCCTTCAGGGGTTTAGTTTTCTGACAAACATTACAATGGATACTAACATGATTTGGGCATTTGGGATTATAAATCATCTTTGAATTGGTTGTACAGCATATCACATGCTATTCATTCAGGGGTGCGATGGCCACCCCACTCTAACTCTGTGGCCCACCTTGGCCACCCCCAGTCAAAATTTCCTGGAATCGCCACTGTGTGTACCCGTGTGTACCCGTGTGTACCCGTGTGTACGATGTGGCTCTTTGCAGTAACACAGTAAAAAATGTGGCTCTTTGTCTCTGACTGGTTGGCCACCCCTGTATTAGCAGATCAGTAATGTATTTTGGCCCTAAACCATTAAGTGCTTTATAAACCAACATCAATATTTTGAAATCAATTAATTGAGTGACAGGAAGCCAGTGTAAAGACCTCAGAACTGGGGCGATGTGATCCACTTTTTTGGTCCTAGTGAGGACTCGAGCAGCAGCGTTCTGAATTAGCTGAAGCTGTCTGATAGATTTTTTAGGAAGGCCTGCAAGGACACTGTTACAGAAGTCAAGTCTACCAAAGATAAATGCTGAGACATAAGCCCTTTAATTCTTGATATGTTTTAAGGTGGTAGTAGGCTGACTTAGTAATTGATTTAATGTGTTTCTTGAATTTCAAGCCTGAGTTTATGTCAACACCAAGATTTCTGGCTTAGTGTGTGACCATACCAGATTTAAGACAATTACTTCAGTTTTGTCGTTGTTTAATTGAAGAACATTTTGGCACATCCAGTCATAAATTTGTTCAATGCACTTACTCAGTGCTTGTATCAGACTGTAGTCTCCTTGTGATATTGTTATGTAAATGTGTGTGTCGTCTGCATAAATATGGTAACATAATTTGTTCTTATACATAATCATGGCTAGCGGGAGCATGTAGATGTTAAACAGAAGAGGCCCAAGTATGGAACCTTGGGGGACCCCGCATTCCATATTTGTTCGCTCAAATGTGTACTACTACGCACATGGCTATTCTCCCTCTGAGACAGCACACAAACAGCTCATGAGTGGAATCCTGGCCACTGTTTTTTTTTATTTTTTGTTGTTGTTTCCTGAATCTATACCTTAATGGTGGGCTCAGCAATTCTTGAGAATGATTGTTGTCAGAATCACTTTTTGTCAAAATCAGTATTTCCTCGTGATCTGCTTCTTAACAGTGTGCACTGAAAAAAAAACCTTTGTTAACGCAGACTAGGCTGCGTCACATAGGCTATTGCCACTAGTCCAAAACCATTATCTGTATACCTGATTGAATATTCATTTTTTCACATGCAAAGCATTGAGATAGACAGGATAAAGCTGTAATAAGGAAGAGCCTGGTCTTTGTTTGTTTGTTCTTCTTAACTTGCTTTTAAAACACACTATAGGGACACCAGTTAGAATTTAATGACCAAAATACTGCAATCTGTAGCTATACTTTTATACAACAACTCAAATCTCCTCATTTTCGATCCATTTACAAATAGACCAAGAACTGCCCAGCACAAGGCTTGTACTTAGTATGAAGGGGTTAAGAGCAGATTGTCCCCAGATTAGAGGCCACATCATTACATCAACAGTCTAGTTTGGTGGCAGTTCAATAATGAATTTCTATCTGAAGGTCAAATCTGAGGTTTGTGTCCCATAGAGATGGCCCAACTCATCTCTCTCTCTCTCTTCCTGTCTGTATCCCTCTCTCTGGATAATCTGTCCTTATCCAGGGTGGCTGGCACCGAGTCCTTTGTTATGTGTGTGTGTGTGTGTGTGTGTGTGTGTGTGTGTGTGTGTGTGTGTGTGTGTGTGTGTGTGGTCCGCTCAGCCAGATGCGATCTGTTTGTCCTGAGAGTGGAACGCTACCTTTGCTCCCTTATGTCACAGAGTCACAGATGTTAAAGGTCGTGAATCAAAAACAGACTCATTTCATTTCAGCCAATGGTGTCTCCTAACTCCAACAATGTTAAGAATGTTTATATATATATCATGTAAAAAGCTCCTTTATAAGATGTAAAGAATGAGGGAGGTAGAAAAGGATTGAATGAACTTCAACAGTTTGTTCAGCCTTTGACAATGAGGCAGTCCATTCACCTCAGTCCAGCACATAAATCCAGATTTTGTTCATATAGATGTATCAGATGTTACCTTTTTAAATCGTCTGTGTATTGGAATGCATCTTCTTAAAAAATAAAAATAAAAAATGTTTTAACTGTATCAGTAGCTGTGTATCTGAATCTTATGGCAGTGGGGGTGGGACATGATAAGCCTTTGGCTTCTCCTGCCACCCTTCGGACGATAACACAAAGTAATATGTATGAATATGCAATGAGAAAATTGTGTATTGTGTGTAATTGTCCGGAAGAATAATAAAAAATAAATAAATAAATATTTACTCTACTCTTCTTTTACTCTACATCTACTCTGTTCTACATCTACTCTACTCTACATCTACTTTACCCAACTCTATAACCCTTAAAATATGACTTAGGCAATTATGCTATTAGGCTAACGAAAAGTAGATGTAGAGTAGAGTAGATGTAGAACAGAGTAGATGTAGAGTAAAAGTAGAGTAGAGTAAATATGATTTAGTCAATTATGCTATGAGGCTAACGAAATGTGAAGTGTCACATTGACATATAACACTGTCTATCAGTGGTGTGTTCTCTGAGCATGTGCCAGGCGACCATATTGACTCACTGTCCGGAAAACTGTACACCCTGGGCTATGAGTGTAAAAGCACAAAACGGATGCATCAATCTTTACTGAAAGCATGCCAAGTTATATTGGTGGTGGATATTGGCCTGTACTTTAATGTGGGGCGCTTGTTTCATAGCCAAGTCTCAAGGAAAAGACTCCTTTAGATGTGGAAAAATATATGTATAAAAAAAACTTCCTACCCCTAACTTGTTTTTAATCTGAGAAGGGAATACTTTAATGCTCCTTTTTTCCCACTACGGTAAAATCAAAGGGACATTTGAGCAGCTGTGTGTGTTCAACCAAACATCTGTTCACAGTCTGTCTACAGTTTGTCTTTTTTCAATGTTCGCCCCTTACAGTTACAGAGTATGTGCACGCCACTGCTTCCTACTGCATTCTGTTGAATTAAGAGTGTACAAAATCATAACGTGACCAGGACGGAACCAATCAAACCGTGTATTCAGTGCACTTGTTCAGATGGCTATCTTTTTACAGTGTGGGCGCGTGGAGGGCGGGAACGGCCGGATGCTGCATGCGCGTGCAGGTATAGGGATGATAGAGAGAGAGAGAGAGAGAGAGAGAGAGAGAGAGAGAGAGTCTGCCAATACAGATTTATCTCTTCTGCTCTAATTCACCAGCAACATAATAGCACAGGTCGATGTTATCCTCTCCCCTCTCTCTCTCCACACACACACACACACACACACACACACACACACACACACACACACACACACACACACACACACACACACACACACACACACACACACACACACAAGGCTGGGCCGTCCGCTTATATGCGTTGCCGCTCGTCGCGCCGGCAGGTGTCCGCCTGGCTGCTCGCGCTGCCGTTGGGGAGAAGAGAGGAATGCGCGCGCCGCGGCCGCCTGGAGATGATCTCGTTTTGGCTGCTGTGCTGGAAGCTGTTGGTAGGTAGATGAACCAATCACTGGCAGGGCTCCACGGCGTCTCTAATAAACAAGAACATTTTCCCCGGGATTTATGACCTCCTCCTCCCGCATGCGATGGAGATTTTGGTGGACGTTTTTTTATTTATTTTAATAATTATTATTTTGTGGCCACCATGTAAATTATGCGCGAGGTGTGTGCGTGAGGCTTCGGCTTAGGTCGAGCTACTATCTAATCCCGTTTTTTTTTTGTTTTTTTTGGCTTTCCCTGTGTGCGCTTATCTGTCACGATTTTGGTGCTTTGCCCGATTCTAGGATGCTGTCTCTTACATAAGACATTTGGCTCAGTTGCACTCTCCTAGAATAATGTTTCAGGACTAAATATTATCATTAGAATGCAACGCTGACTCTGAGTGATAAAGAATAGAACATGACAGAATGAACAGCTACAGTAGCTAGATAGATTTATAGAAGAACACCACCGTTGACTGTTATAGAATAGTATATTATATATAGTATATTCTTGAATGCTTACTGGTGGGACAGAATGCTTTCATGTATTCATCATCTGCTTTAAAACATTTAATGCCTGAAGCTTCCATTTAACCGTCCCACACTCACTCACTCACTCACTCACTCACTCACTCACTCACTCACTCACTCACTCACTCATTTTATCACAAACAAACACACACACACACTTTGACTAAATGATACTAATGATGCTGCCTCCTCCAGCTGTAGATGGGGTGCAAACCAAGGTGTTATGAGTCAATTTGGATTGACTTTGCAGGCGATGTAGCTAGTTCTTTGTAGAGCCCGTCTCTCGTGTTTTAAATCTGATGTTCAAAGAGTTGTGCAGTTGACAGAGAGGTCAGAGAGGTTGAAATCCAGATCCAATCCAGACACTGTGATCGGAAGTGAAGTGGATTAAAGCTGAGAGCTTCTGCACAACTAATAACTCTGCAATCCTTCCCCATATGTCGTGACCTCTCCAGGGGTTAAAGATATGGCTAGATTGAGAATACATTGATTTTAATTGACCATGAAAGTCTTTAATATTCTTCATACATCCTCTTATGGAAATGAGAATGTTCTCACAGTGTATTTTCCACCCAGAAAGTCTGATATTAGGGTTACCTTTGATCGCGATGTTCCCCAGCCCAAAACCTAACCAAAGCTTAATCAGTTAAATGGGAGAGCAGAAACTACTTAGAATATTGATGTCACAAAACTATGCCATCCTGCCGATAAGAGATATGCCAGATCAAAAAAAACGTACGGGTCTTTTTTGGAACAAAAGCACAGAAAAAAACTATTTTTGGAAGACTTTTTGACATAGTCGATGGTGATTATGCTACTGCATGGCAATGCTTTTGTTCATTTTTCTTCTCCCATTCAAAAGGCTTATGACAGCACAGTAAGAGGTGCTTTCATCTCTTCAACGGCTGAAGGGGTCCATGCTGATATTTGAGTCATGAAGAGAAGTGGTTTTCATCAGCTGTGGAGAGAGTACTTAGAAATGATGTAATATCTGTCATTCAGTGTTGCTGTTTATATGTTCAGAGGTATATGAACACATACTATATGTGTCACATGTCAAGGCAATGTTAATCTCTTCTAAATGGTGTGATCCCGTCTTAAGGCTGGAGTACATTATGAAATCATTATATTATCTTTGTTTTAATTGTTAGTGTTTTCATGTTAGCATGAAGAGATCACACCAATATATAACTATCTCACAGCTCAAAGAAATGCATGTCAACATATTGCGCTGTACATGATTGCATGCGTATAACTTCATCTTTCTCCACACATTCTGACTCAACTGACTGACTTTAGCCGCTTGCCTCCCTCGGCATCTATACTTAGTGTTACCATAGCAACGCCTCCAATCTGTCACCAGCACATGCTTTGGAACGACAGACCATAATAATCTGCTATAACCCACTCACTCACAGCCAACGCATTGCCACCTTGGTAATGATATGAAAGGCTTTAGTGTAGCCCGTCAAACATTTGCCGGCCTTCTACACTGCTTTCATCTGCTCTATACTGTGTGCTTGAGTATTTACTGCATGTGACTTTAGTGAGTCTGATTAGAGATGTATTAGGAATACGTTAAAACCCAGTTCAGTTTTGATGTTGAATTATTAGCTATGCTATTTCCTTTTATTTTTATATAGAGCTCCGGAAAAAATGAAGCGACCACTCCAAATGTTCAGTGTCTCTTGTTTTACTCTTTAGAGGCATGTGTTTGGGTAGAATGAACATTTTGGTTTTATACTATAAACTAATGACAACATTTCTACCAAATTCACCATCAAAATATTGTCATTAAGAACATTTCCATTAAGTAATGTAGAGATGAAGATTGAAGAAAAATCCAGACTGGTCTCTTCATTTTTTCTGGGGCTGTATATTCCAAGCACACCACGTGTTGCCTATACCCAAAGCAATGCAGCAGTTTTTCCGATAGAATCTTTATTATATCAATATGTGACAGAGGGAAGCCTGAAAATACATTTTGTGATTAAATGAAGCTAAACTAACTAATGGGCGATCATGTATACCAGGAAATTATTATTGTTTCACAGAAATAACAGAATACACTAAAATAAAATTAATTTCATAATGGCCTAATCACTTCTGGTAGTAGCTGTTTCATATTTACATTTCTGTAAATTCTGTTGTTGCACGTAAAATAAACATTATCAAATAGTCTGTTTTTCTTCAGCGCAGGGCTTGTGGTACCATAGCTCACACATGACACACTGGATGTGGCCCTCTTCCATTTAGGGGACTTGTCTATCCCCATAGGTCTTCTAGTAGTCCTCACTAGGACCAAAAAAGTGGATCACATCGCCCCAGTTCTGAGGTCTTTACACTGGCCTCCTGTCAACCAAAGAATTGATTTCAAAATATTGATGTTGGTTTATAAAGCACTAAATGGTTTAGGGCCAAAATACATTACTGATCTGCTGATACGTTATGAACCGTCCAGAGCCCTTAGGTCGTCTGGGACAGGTCTACTTACAGTCCCCAGAGTTAGCACTAAACAAGGAGAAGCAACTTTTAGTTTTTATGCTCCACATATCTGGAACAAACTCCCAGAAAACTTGAGGTCAGCTGCAATTCTCTTGCCTTGCCTAGTAGCCAGTGCATTTTCTCTGAAGATATTGAAATGAACTGGCTAAACAACAAACTTCAGCTGCTACCTCGGCCAGGTCCCCTCTTGTTGATGACTTTTTATTTAATGTCAATGGGATTCCCTTATAAAATAAAGGCAAAGAAATTTAAAAATGGTGTGATTTTCCTAATAACGTTCCATCTCGTCTACTGTTCATATTATAAGGTGTGATAGGTCCATGCAGTAAACGATGCTTGGAGTGACACTTGTGTAGTTTTGGGATGTGGATTTTTTCATGGTGCTGAATTTCAATATATGGATGGTGCATTTATTATCCAACGGAAGGAAATGTGGGGGTCTGGTGTATATGCCGATGCCGCAGCGATCACAGGCACTCTCACCTGTGTCATGAAACTAATTAATCTGACTGTATTTCATATCAAACTGATGAAAACGATCTGATTGTAGGGCTATAGCATATTGCGTAGGCTATAACGTACTTTATATTTTAGCAGAGTAATATTACTCTGACTCACAAACTGTTCAAACTAGATGAACAAATACTTTTTAATCATGTTAACTGACTTGACAATCAATAACTGAAGGAAGGACTTTGCATGTTAGTTTACCTAGCAAACAGTTTTACAGTCTGTACGAAATCCACAGCAAGATTTAGATTTTTTTAACGTCCTTGGTGCGCATACCGGACAGAAATATTACGGAGGGGAGGAGTTGAACAGGAGCCATACGTGAACATACAGTACATACAAATATACATTAAAGGATGCAAGACAAGCGGAAGTCCATTTATTCCTATGTGATTCTGCGTGATGTGCCTCCAAAACTCCTCCCCTCCGTATCATTTTTTCAGAATTGATTTCTGACAGAATTTGACTTCCATACTTTTACTGTATCAATAATCATATGTTGTATTAAGTGTAACCAGGTTACAATTCAAATGTGTTTTTGTCCACAGCGGGCCACAGCTGGGGTTAGGAGAACAGCTGAGCTAACAGAAGGTAACCACGACGACGGTAGCCCCGATACCAGTGACACTGTCAACGACTCGCGACAGCCCACTCATCCAGTTACCATGGAGATCAGCTCATCGCCACCCCTAACTGACCTGGAGAGAGAAAACTTGGTTAGCTGGCACGACCAGGGAGTAGAAGAACTCTGTTACCCAGAAGTCCACGGGGTGCAGCCGCCAATGGATGGCGAGCAGGAGGACGCAGAGGGAGGCAATGGAGAAGAGTGTGACTATCTTGTTTTTGAGATAGGAGATAAAGGGAGGAGAGAAATAGAGATAGAAGACGAAGCAAGAGGAAAAGTAGATGCAGAACATGAGGCAGAAGTAAAAATAGAAGGTGAAGACCAGGGGGAAGATGGAGAAAGAGGAGACAGAAATACAGAGGATGGAGACAGGTGGATAGGGGAGACAGGTTCAGAGCAGGCCTGGGGTCAAGACCTCGTCCACAGAGATGACCTTAGCGACGGCCACCTTAGCGATGATCACCATAGCGATGGTAACCATAGCAACGATCACCATAGTGATGGTGACCTTAGCGACGGCCACACTAGTGATACTAGCCTTAGCAACGGTCACCATAGCGATGGTCACCTTAGCGATGGGCACCTTAGTGACTGCCACCAAGCCGAGCTGGCTGTGGTGAACTCAGACAGCGACCCAGGGGACGACCAATGGGCCGCCTTCGCTCCCAGTGACGTCACCGACCAGGGAGAGACAAGCGGAGGGGTGGATGGAGAAGTCCCTGATGGAGAGGGCAAAGAAGAGGAGAGGAGAGAGGGGGAAGAGAGAGAGGAGGAGGAGGAGGAGAGAAGAGGGGAGGAAGAGGAGATGAGAGAGGAGGAAGAGAGGAGAGAGGAGGAGGAGAAGAGAAGAGTGGAGGAAGAGGAGAGGAGAGAGGAAGAAGAGAGGAGAGAGGAGGAGGAGGAGAGAAGAGTGGAGGAAGAGGAGAGGGATGAGGCAGAGGGAGAGAGTGGGAGAGAGGAGGACATGAGCAGAGGGAGGGAGTATGGTGATGATGAAGAGGACACCAGGTCCAAGAGAGATGTTCCCCTGCGCTCACCTTCTGCCAGCTCCACAGCCAGCTCCACAGACCCCGACAGGAAGGTAACTCCCCCCTGTTGTACCTAACTCTATCCTCCCCCACACGACTTATGATGTGTAGCTGTCAAGTGTGCCAGGTAAACTTTAGAACCATTATCTTTGAAGCTCACTGTTTCATGTCTGGTATCCAGACTCTTTAGAGAGGCTGTACTAGCTGTTTAATAACCTCCTTTTCACTATTCCTTCAGCTATTCCATGCTAATGTAATCATTTGCAAAACCGGCCTATATCAATATCAAGATCTTCTGAGAAGAACATGTTTGGTTTACGTCGACATCACTGTTAAAATATGAATTCCTTGCGAAATTCTCAAACACAGCAACCAATATAAGCAGGTTTCCACCAAATGTAGATAGAACAGTTAAACATCGAGAACATACAGTATCTCACAAAAGTGAGTACACCCCTAACATTTCTTCAAATATTTCATTATATCTTTCCATGCGACAACACTGAATAAATGACACTTTGATACAATGTCAAGTAGTCAGTGTACAGCTTGTATAACAGTGTAAATTTACTGTCCCCTCAAAATAACTCGACACACAGCCATTAATGTCTAAACTGCTGGCAACAAAAGTGAGTACACCCCTAAGAAAAAATGTCCAAATTGGGCCCAAAGTGTCAATATTTTGTTTTGCCATCATTATTTTCTAGCACTGCCTTAACCCTCTTGGGCATGTAGTTCACTAGAGCTTCACAGGTTGCAACTGGAACCCTCTTCTACCCATTCATGACGACATCAAGGAGCTGGTGGATATTAGAGTCCTTGCGCTCCTCCATCTCCCGTTTTAGGATGCCCCAAAGATGCTCAATAGGGTTTAAGACTGGAGACATGCTTGGCCAGTCCATAACCTTTACCCTCAGCTTCTTTAACAAGCCAGTGGTCGTTCGGAGGGGTGTTTGGGGTCGTTATCATGTTGCAGTACTGCCCTGCGGCCCAGTTTATGAAGGGAGGGGATCATGCTCTGCTTCAGTATGTCACAGTACATGTTAGAATTCAATGAACTGTAGATCCCCAGTGCTGGCAGCACTCATGCAGCCCCAGACCATGACACTCCAACCACCATGCTTGACTCTAGGCAAGACACACTTGTCTTTGTACTCCTCACCTGGTTGCCGCTCCACACTCTTAACACCATCTGAACCAAATAAATGTATTTTGGTCTCATCAGACCACAGGACATGGTTGCAGTAATCCATGTCCGTAGTCTGTTTGTCTTCAGCAAACTTTTTGTGGGGTTTCTTGTGCATCATCTTTAGAATAGGCTTCCTTCTGGGATGACAACCATGCAGACCAGTATGATGCAGAGTGCGGCGTATGGTCTGAGCACTGACAGGTTGACCCCCCACCCCTTCAAGCCCTTCAGCAATGCTGGCAGCACTCATACGTCTATTTTCCAAAGCCAACCTCTGTGTACGACGCTGACCATGTGCACTCAACCTTCGTAAACTGGGCCGCAGGGTGGTATTGCAACATGATAACGACCCCAAACACACCTCCAAGACGACCAGTGGCTTGCTAAAAAAGCTGAGGGTAAAGGTTATGGCCTGGCCAAGCATGTCTCCAGACCTAAACCCTATTGAGCATCTTTGGGGCATCCTCAAATGGAAGGTGGAGGAACGCAAGGTCTTTAATATCCACCAGCTCTGTGATGCTGTCATAAATGGGTGGAAGAGGGTTCCAGTTGCAACCTGTGAAGCTCTAGTGAACTACATGCCCAAGAAGGTTAAGGCAGTGCTGGAAAATAATGGTGGCCACACAAAATATTTACACTTTGGGCCCAATTTGTAAATTTTTTCTAAGGGGTGTACTCACTTTTGTTGCCAGCAGTTTAGACATTAATGGTTGTGTGTCGAGTTATTTTGAGGGGACAGTAAATTTTCACTGTTATACAAGCTGTACACTGACTACTTTACATTGTATTAAAGTGTCATTTATTCAGTGTTGTCCCATGGAAAGATATAAAGAAAAATGTGAAGAAATGTGAGGGGTGTACTCACTTTTGTGAGATACTGTACATGCATTTAACTAATTGCAACCTACAACAACCTGCCTCACCAGAATGAACACATACTAAGGTGTCAGTGTTACACCAAAGTATGAGAAAAAACAAGCCCCTCTCTTTTTCTCAACCTCCACCTTTCTGAAAAACTGTGTTCAAAAACCCCAGTCAGATTTCTCTCCGCTAATGACGTCATAAGGGGAGAAGCCATGCCCAGTCAATACTTACCTAATTTAGCACTTAAGCCACACCTGCCCAATCCTGGCAGATAACTGGCAGTTAGATTTAAACCTGCAGATAGATTCAGGGCCAATCAGAGCAGACTGGGCTTTTTGGACGGCGGGGCTTAAAGAGACGGAGCGTTTCAGACAGAGGCTGAAAAGACAATATTCAGCAATGGCACTACGAGAAATATCAAAGTTTTTTTTTGGACACTACACCATGAAAACAGTTTCTAGTAGAAACCCACATTACAATTTTGAACCTAAGAAAAAAAAGCTTAGTATGTGCTCTTTTAATATGTGTTTTGAGAGTGAAGGCAAGGCAAGTTTATTTACTGTATATAGCACAATTCAGACACAAGGCCATTCAAAGTGCTTTACAGGGGCAAGATTAAAATACATAAAACACATTAGAAAAGAGAATGAATAGAAATAAAACATTTAAAAGCTAATGAATAGAAATAGAACATTTAAATACAATAAAATTACAAGTTAAAATGGAAACAGAAAAGTCTTCAGACTTGATTTAAAAGAGCTGAGAGTTGCAGCAGACCTCAAGTTTTCTGGGAGTTTGTTCCAGATATGTGGAGCATAGAAACTGGAAGTTGCTTCTCCTTGTTTAGTCCTAACTCTAGGGACTGTAAGTAAACCTGTCCCAGACGACCTAAGGGCTCTGGACGGTTCATAACGTATCAGCAGATCAGTAATGTATTTCGGCCCTAAACCATTTAGTGCTTTATAAACCAACATCAATATTTTGAAATCAATTATTTGAGTGACAGGAACCCAGTGTAAAGACCTCAGAACTGGGGCGATGTGATCCACTTTTTTGGTCCTAGTGAGGACTTGTCCCAGTCCTGTTTAATCCTGAATGTCATCTCTTCCCACCAGGTGCCTGTGGACTTCTGTGTCCTCCAGGAGAGCCACAGTGTCAATGTGTCCAGTGAGCATGTGGACTTCCTCTTGGCCCGCCAGCAGTGGAGGAAGATGGAGGAGGAGGTTAGAGGTCAGCCACTCCCCACTCCGGGGCTCAGGGCTCAGGGCAGCTTCCAGGGCACGCACACCTCCCTCTACCCCCCCGCCCGCAGCCCCAGACTCAAACACAGGTAGGAATTACAAGGTCGATTCAAATCAAATGGCTCAGAATAGAAAAATTATATAAATAATGTTCATTCAATTGAATCTGTATTATATTAGCCATCAGGGTTTACCCCGATGTGTTCCAGCCATGGCGGCCCGTCATGCCTAAATTGACCCCCCACCATGCCAAGAATCGATGATTTTTCTTTTTTTCAACGCCATTGACATGCAATACGTATGATCAGATAGCTAGTAGTGTACTGCTAATGCAAAGTGAACATTCTAGAGCTGCAGCTTCACATTAAAAGCATCTCTGCAGGGCATCAGTCACAACACAAGCAACATGTCTCCAGTGTGGGGGTTGTACTGTCAGAATAGCACAGCAAGCTAGCAGTTTGCAAAACTTATCCCTGTGGGCTCATAATAGAAGCTTTGTGAACGTTATGGCATCCATTCATTTTTCTAAGTACACGTTTCTACGTGCTACGAAGGGCGTCTGAAGCCTCAGCTGCAATGACAGGAGTTCGCTCTGCAGGTGCTTTGCTGTAGTCCTCAGGCTGCTGTCTGTCTGCACTGTGAGTGTTTCACTCGCCTGTCTCACCCAACAGAAACACACCGGCATCATGAAGCTCCAGCCTGGGCTCCATGCAGCTTTGTGTCACGGGCGTAAACACCACATGAAACCCTTTATGCTTCATGTCTATCTTCTCAATAATACGCGGGTGAGCCCAAGTTGATGTCCAATAAAAAGGCACTGAATTGACTAATAAAGGCTAGGATCTGCATTTCACAACATATTCACACCACTAATATTGATTGAGAATCTCCAATGATACCAAGATGACACGCTAAAAGGCATTAATAGCAAAATGCAATAGCTTACTAAAAAATTATCTATTATTTCTGGCTGGTAAAATTTTTTTTTCATGTAACATCCACCTTGACTAGTAAACCAACAAGTCAATTCAGAGCCCTGGATGCATGAGCGTAATGTCTGGCAAGTTTCAGTAAGTCTCCAGAAGTGGCAGACTGCTACTGTCTCTGACGTTTGGAGGAATGCATTAATTGTCAAGGGAATTTTTAATTTTAATTTTTTTTTTAAACTTTGCGTCATCGTGATGGACCACAATTCTGCCTATCCTTGACGTCAACAATCTCTGATTGTGGTTATTGTGCGTTTAAATTGAGAAAAAAAGCCTTCATTTCAAGTAGTCGCAAATCACTATAATCACAATTGCAGGACTTCACCAAATCGTGACACACTATTGACACCAGGCCTAACAACTTTTCTGAGGGAAACCCAATACAGCTGATGGTGTTTCAACTATTGTCCTAGGAAGCTATCCACCTCTCCTGTCTTGTTTCCAGATGTGTCAACTCAAACTGTATTGGAATCAAGTTGGATTCTGTGTATATGATTTAATAACACAATTATATTGAAACACCAATCCTGTGTGTTTTTCGCTCTTAGTTTTGTTGAAACGTCAGTTGCTTTTCCTCTTGTCGTGTCAAAAGGGAGATCCATCCATCGGTGTCCCAGGAGCCCCCCCTGCCCTCCACCGTGTCCCCCGGTTCAGAGGACTCGGGCCTGGATGACTCGTCCTACCGGAGCCCCCCCGAGGAGCCAGAGACAGCTGTGGAGAGAGAGATCAGGCTGACTCTGGAGAGGGAGGAACGCCACCGCAGGGAGAGGGGGAGGATTAACAAGGGCCTGCCACCCAGGTGACACAAAAAAAATTAACAACGGATGAAAATGGTTGTGTGTCTCTTGCGCTGCATTTCAGACCAAATGGCTCTTTTTAACAAACACCATTGCAGAACTACACACAGCGGTATGATGCGGTCTATGTGGTACAGTAAGAAGGTATTATGGGTTGAGTGTTGGGGAATATGGAGCAGGTTTATAATGGTTTGGAGTGGACAGTCCTCATGGATAGGACCCCTGCTGAACACCAACTGTTCATTTGAACCACAGATTTGAAATAGGACAGGGGAACAAGACACAAAACATTGACATATTTGATTTCATAAAGTGTATTTTTAGTACATGGGATAAAGGAAGAAAACAGGTCATACAGAAAACAACAATATTAAACATATAGAAAGCACAATGCAGTCCTACATTGTCAAACACACTGGTTTGGATGACATCTGAAAAGGAGTGGGAAAGAATTTAACACTTTCATAATCCCACCCCGTCTCCATAAGTCATTATTAATCAATGAAATAGCTTCCTCGAATAATTATCTATCTATCTATCTATCTATCTATCTATCTATCTATCTATCTATCTATCTATCTATCTATCTATCTATCTATCTATCTATCTATCTATCTATCTATCTATCTATCTATCTATCTATCTATCTTGTCTATCTCATCTATCAATCAATCAATTTAATAAATCAATGTATGTATATATATACACACACACTCGTTATGGCTAACGTATAAGGGAACAGATATACATCATTAGCTGGAACAATCTGCCTGCTGGGCCACATAATAGAGCGTTGTGTGTGTGTAGGCAGGGAAACGGCCCACCCAGCTCAGGGGAACTGCAGAGGACCGTAGGTGGTAATGCTCTGTTGTTTTGAGACGACAAGCTGAACCCTTCACATTGCACAGAGCCATCTGTTGATCCAGTGTTCATGTCAAACCATTGTATTAGTGCCTCTTGAAAGATACAGCAGTGATTCTTGAGAAGCAGGACAAAAGTCTTGTAATAGTAACTGATGTTATGTTTGAAAATAAAAATATTTAAAATTGTAGATCTTATTAACAATAGAATGTCTGGATCACAATTATCTCCTTAAATTTAATTTTATCATTATTATGTCAAATTTATGACACTTGTTATCTACTCATAACTTTTGTCCCACTTCTCAAGAATCACTTACAGGATATTTCACCCAGTCCTTTCTAGGGCTGTGCCAAAATATCCCTGTGGCAATATACATCAGCCCCATTATCGATATTCTGGATTATTAAATGAAGGTTTTAATGAACCCTTAAAGGCCCACAGAGCTGCATATTGAACTACAACCTGCGCTCATCATGGCGCAGTACGGCTAGTTACCTCGAATAGCCGGGTTTTGAATATGAATTAAAGTTTGTGCTTAATTATCAATATAATGTGATGTGATGTATTGAGACCGTCCAGATCTTACACAGCAACTTGTATTTCAGCTCTGTTTTGACATTTTCATTGAACCAAGTGGAATATCGCAAAATGAGATAATGAATTCCCTATTTCTATGTGAGCTGACAAAATAGGTAAGGCTGACATGTAATATTGGGTGCACCCAAGATATATGCTGGTGCACCTAGATGAAGAAGTTAGGCGCAACAGTGCAACCATTGAAAAAGTTAGTCTGGAGCCCTGCAATGTATTGTGATATATCAGATTGTGAGCCATGTACTGTGAAGTCCTTACCAATACACAGCTCTAGTCCTGTCTGCCTCAAACCATATAGCTGATAGTTATTGTTGTGTGTTCAGGCCCACCACCCTGCAAACAGGACGCTCTCCACCCAGGCCTCCAGCGTGCCGCACCCCCACCCTGTCCATCTCCCCCTCTCCCTCCTGCTCCTCTTCCCTGCCTCGCTCCGGTGTCTACCATGAGATGACAGCCAGTAACGTGATCATCCTGGAGCCAGACTGCTCCGGCTCCTCCTCCAGGAGCCGCCTGCTGTCCTGTGCCAGGGGGGGCCTCTCTGACTGGCCAGCCAGCCTGGAGGCCGGGCCCTCCGCCAACGTCATCGTGGTGGAAACCTCCAACCTGATCATCCGCAGCGCCTCGGAGTTCTGCCTGAGCACGGCCCCCACCACCTCCTCCACAGAGACCCAGGAGAGCACCTTCTCATCCAACCCCTTCTTCAAGCTGCGCTCCATCAGCAGCCAGTCTCTGGTGGAGCAGGAGATCCGCCTGGTGAGGCAGAGAGAGGACGAGTGGAGGAGGCAGAGGGAGGACATGTGGAGGAGGAGCAGGGAGGAGGAGTGGAAGAGAGGGAGGGAGAGCTACCACACAGTGCTGGTGTCCCCAGGCCTCAACGACAACCTGATTTATAACGGTACGTACAGTCACAACCAAGCAACAACAGGTCTAGGAAAGGCACTGGCCACCCAGCAGGTTTGCTGAGTTAAATGACTCTGAGGAGGTGCAGGTGTAGGAGTGTGATTGTCCCTGGTGAGTCCCAGTGTTGTGAGGTATATATCTAGCCCTGGCTCCCAGTGTTCAGCTCTGACTCATTGTCTCGCCCACAGAGGCAGGGAGAGCATCACCTGTGGCACAGCTCTGTACAAGGAACACTTTGCCGTGTGATGTCCACACAGTTCATTGGGTTTTCTTTGGGTTTTCTTTGGACACTAGTCTGCCAGAGTTTTCTGCTGGTGTGGCCTGGTTATTCGTTTTTTTCCGGGTTTTAGATATTCACTCTCAATGAAATTGTAGAGTGTTCTACCAACAAGGCTCCAACCAAATGTAACCACCTGAACTGTGCTTCTATTTGGTGTAGCTACGCCCCTTACCCAGGGGGCAAAGTGATTTTATGGACATGGAGCGTTGTAAAAGGTTGATCACCAAAAATGACATCTAGGACCTTCCACGATCACAACCTGGGTGGACAACCTTGTCAACAAGCTGCTGGAAAGCTACAGCGGGCCGACACAGCAAATCAGAACCACTGTTTAAGTGAATGGGGATGGGCTAATGGGGAATTTTTTGAACTTATAGATATCATTATGAAACTTTGCCAGTTGATTACTGACTTTAAAACAAAAACTTTTTGTATCACAGTATTTTCCAAAATGTTTAAATAAATATGAAAAATCATCAATATCTTACTAATGATGCGAAAATTAGCATATCTGCAAAGCCCCAAAATCTAGATGTTGGAAGAAAACAAAGTCAATTTGTTTTTAAATTTTGAAAACAAAACAAGTGTCCAACTGCCTGAAGCCTTTCCTAATCACAGTTCAAATTTGATCAATAACCCATCACCACCGTCAGTGAGACGGGTGCCGGTTTGTAGCGTTCTGTCTTCTGATTGGATACCAGTTTCGGGATCCCTCGAAAATGGGATCCCGATTACATGCAGAGCGAGTGACTGAGAGATCGGCTTAATGAAATGTGCACACTATATAAGTGATCACTATATGAATAAAGAACGATTTAACACATATATTAACATAAATAAATCGCTTACTTCACCTTTAAAGGGACTCTTACCTTTGTTGCATTTTTACACTTTTTTTGGATTAGGTTAAAATGGTATTAATAAGGTAATTACACTCTAAAATATAAGACAGACCCACCAGGAGTAAAAACAAACAATGATTTCAATCTCATAATAATATGAAAAATATACATAAAATTCAACCGCAAACAGACAGGTCTGTCGGACAATCAAATCGTTCGGTCCGAACGATTTGATTGGCCGACAGACCTGTCTGTTTGCGGTCTGCTTCTGTATTGCGCATTCTCAACTAGAGGGTTTGTTTTGATTCCACGGCAGCGAGTAGCGACCATTGTAGAAAAGGCCCTAACGTTCATAAGTTACAGTGTTGTTATTTCTTACAGTGTGTTAAGATGTGTTTTGTTCAGTGTGGATAGCAGTCAGTTGGGCCGTGACGTCAGTCGGCCAGAGAGCCTGTTTAGTTTCCTTTCTCTTCTCCCTCGGTCAGATGTGTGAGCGTTGCCGCAGTAAGCGATCATTCCACATGGAAACGTGTTTCTCTGAGTTTAAATGTGAATCACCCGTGTGTGAGTATGTACATGCAGTCCCGATCGCTGTTATAATATAGTTTGCATGCGATTCGCGGGTCGCAACAGCTGTTTTAACGTCTCCTCACGAGCGGAGTTTAAACCTTTGTTCTTTTCCTGCGATCTATATGCGACTGTGCCTGTGAAAGAAGGAAAATAAAGAGCGGATAAAACCCTACTCCTCCTCTCCTAGTCTCATGCTTATAGTCTGATGCCTTTGGCCATAAGTGGTGTTCTGGCCGACAACTCTGAAGTGAAACCAGTGATACAAGCATGGAATGAGGGTGTGGGGGCATTGGAGGGAGGCGGGATGGTATGATAGTGCTGTAATTCTCAATTGCAGGATCGGTAAGAGTCCCTTTAACTATTTATAGATTTTATTTTAATGCCAGTAATAATTCAAAAGTTTGCAGATGATGGTGTGTTTTCTCTATTCCTGATCCAGAGTTGAACAATATTCAATACTGGATTCTGGAAACAAAGTGTGTTGCATGAGCTAGGTAGGGACGTGAACGACTCATTATTTTGTGAGTCGACGTGTTAGAGTCATGAATCCACAAACCGATCGATTTCTTCTTCTTCTTTTTCCGGCCCACGGCTGCAGCAGTTGGGGAGCTCACCCGTCATATTTCAAAGTTTGCGCTAGCGCAACAACGATGCATTTTTTCAAATGAAGTTAATAGAAATGATCACAGATCCTAGAGCAGGATTGAGAACCGTTTTAGAATGTCTCATGTGAATTTACAATAGGCAAAAAAGTTGGCAAAAAGGCATTTTTTAAATAGGATATTGATGCTGTGCGCCTCCTCTTTGCAGCATAATTTGTTTAAGACAATAAAAGCTTTTTATTGAACATAAACACACTTAAACTGATATTTTCGTTTTATTGTGTGTATTCAAATACAAATTTGGAAAGAAAAATTCATGTATTGGTGTATTTTGGCAGAAGTATTTTTTGCTTCTAACCTGGAGACTGTTTTGACGCACTCTGCATGGAGCTGTCACTGCTCAACAGCTAGCTACACCGCTACGTGTCCCACATAACAAAGAGAAGGATTTATTGTATTTTGAAAATGTTTAATTGGTTATATTGAAAACAGAAACGGGTTACAACGTTTTGAACAGGCTGTATAGGAAAAAAATGAAGTCGACTTGAGTAGTCGCGAATCAATCGTTGGAGTCGAACACATTGTTCGCATCCCTCTAGCTAAGGTCTTCAAAACTCTGCTTTCTGTCAGTGAACTAGAGGATTATGTACTGAGTTAGTCATTGCTCCCTGTGTGAATACATGCTCTTTTTATTTCTAGTGCCAGAGGTTCCAGACAGAAGTGTCTCCTCCCCTTCGTCCCCTTCCAGGACACGCAAAATGGAACGAAGCAGTCTGTCCTGTGACCACAAGGTTGGCTGACACATACACTGAGGGAGTTGGGACGTTATGTCAATAAAACAGAATGTGATCATTTCCTAATCCTTTTCGACGTGTATTAAATATGAAACAGTGCAAACACATGCTATGTGTTTGTTTGAACTGATAAACTGATATACACACTTTACTGTGCCTCACTACTGCCAGAGGTTAGTTTTAAGACAGAGCCAACTCACAAAACTGTGACTGATTGACAAAGGAAGTCTGATGACTGGTGATTGAACGGGAAACCATTTGAATGAATCAGAGTAGCCTATGTGATAGAAAGGAAGGTAGGGTAGCCCTTTGAGCTACAACAGCTATGCATCTGCTACACATACTGTAGATAGGGTAAAACATAAAATATATTTCCATTGTATTTCTTTTTTTTTTTTGTGAATAAGGATTAAAAAAATGATCACATTCTATACGTTTCACAAACATCTCAACATTTTTCCGGAATTGGGGTTGTATTAATCTCTCATGTTTTATATTGATCTTAACATATAAAGGTCACATATTCTGCAAATGTACAGGTTCCATTAGCCATTGAAAAATCTCCTCTTTTGAGCCTCTCTCTGAAAAGTTTTAGAGCCTGTCTCTTTTAGCAGCGCCTTTCCTAAAAGCCCAGTCTGCTCTTGATTGGCCCAGAGTCTAACTGCTGGTTGTTATGTAGCTGCCTGGTAGATTCAGGGGGATCTGGGGGTATTAAGGCCAGGACACACCAGTCCGACTACCGACCGTCGCCCGAAAATGGAGTCTGCCGATTCAGGCAGCTCCAGTCAGCCCGTCGTGGCCAAAAAAGTGCAAAGAACACACCGAGCCGACTACTGACTTTCCGTACGCTCTGCGCTTGCGTGGGACGCAATATCTCCATAACAGCAGGCGGCGCTAATCTGTATTGTGGCCCAAAAAAAACGGAAGCCGGAAATGATAGGACACCTCTCTAGACCATAAACATAGATAGAAATATGTATTTATATTTATGGACCATAAAGAGCACCATTTTTAGCAGAGAGTGTCGAGCATGGTGTCGAGCAGTCAACAAGGGTTGATGCATATGAGTACTCGCTGAACGAAACAAACAAACACATTAAAACAATGGCTCGTAAGGGGGCGCCCTTAACGCAGTTGGTTGGGCGTCCCCCCATGGGCCTCGGCCAGCAGCGGACCCGGGTTCGATTCCAGCCCGCGGTCGTTCTCTGCATGTCACTCCCCTCTCTGCCCCATATCAACTCTGTCTCTACACTATTAATAAAGCATAAAAATGCCAAAAAAAAACAATGGCTCGCGATGCGATACTGTTGTAAACTGTTTATGCTACTCGCCTCACTTCCGGGCTTCACTGATTCGCTAGCCCTCCACCAATCAAATTGCTCCGAGGGAAAGACTGCCCGACGCAGATTGAACATGTTCAATCGGCTGAAAAGAAGCCCGATGACATCTACGACGACCGACGTCACCGAACACACCAAACAGATTTGTGTCCCCGCCCCCTCCAGACTCTCCGACCATGTCCGATGGCCGATTATCGGGCCGGTGTGTCCTGGCCTTTACAGGTGGAGGTACTGCTAAGTCAGGTTGGTAATGAGGGGGTGTGGCTTAAGATATGATAAGGGGAGAGAAATCTGATGGGTTTTTGAACATAGGTTTTCAGAAAGAAACAGAGGGTTGTTTTTTCTCATACTTTGGGAGTCTCTAGACACACCCGTGACCCATATTAATGTTATCAAAACATGAAAAAGTGCATTTTGCATAGCAGGTGACCTTTAATGTCATTCACTGCAGGTGACTATGTCACTGTGCTGGATTGCCTCCTGTATCAGTACATAGCATGAAAAATCCTATTCAGAGTTTTTTCTTTTGCAATTTCCATGTTGGGTAATTGATTTCTCCCTGTACTCATTCATTCATGTGTTACCTTGATTCATTGTGAACTTACTGATTTGTAAATCAGTTGGACTGATTCATTCTTTATTCCATCATTTCACAATTCAGCAAATATATTCATTATTCGGTTAATTTTCTCACCTGCCCATCATTCCTGCATCCATCCACCCATCTGATCATCCATCCATCCATCTGATCCTCCATCCATCCATCCATCCAACTCTCCATCCAACTCTCCATCCAACTCTCCATCCAACTCTCCATGTGTCCATCCATCTTTGGCTCCAGTGGTTTAGCTGAATCTCCCCCTCCCTCCAGTTCCCCTCTTCCCTCTCTTCGTTACCACGACGACAGAACGCCATGGCGCAGCGATGGGAGGACTCCCTGTTAGCCAATCAGAAGAAGGAGTGAGCAGCTGCACCCTCCCGACTGTCGGCCATTTTAAAAAGCCCAAATGAAGTCTCACACCTCCGCTCCTTCTGTCCAGGATGCTCATTCATTCCTTCTCTAACGTCTGGTTGAGACCATGTGCATCACACGAACACAGGACTGTTTCAAAGACTGAGATCATTGACCTCGATTGGCTTTCCATAATGTTTTAATGGCTTTTGCATGATGTCTGAAACAGTATGAATGTATGGCCCCATGTCACAGTTTAGACATTTTCCTTTAGATCTATACTGTACACAAGCCTATGGTTGATTGACCTCTACAGCACATTCCCATGGGGTTTATGGGAGTACAATAACTTAAGTATAAATTTGCAATCATAACAATACCACTGTTTTTGACAAGTGGCCTGTGTAAACTTTGGAAGCACACGTCAGTATGTGCAGTGTTTTCCCTTTAACATTTACCCTTTAGAGCGCTTTGATTACTACATGTTACTGAATGATGGAACCAGTACAACTGTTTGTTCATATTTATTGATTCTTTTCGTGACTATGATTGAGTATAATGCAGTGATTTTCAAACTTTCTGGGCAGTCATATTTTCGTTACAGATATAGTTTGGTCTGTATCATTTTAAAATGACTGACATCATATGGTGTTTTTGTAGCTATGCATAGCAGACATTTGAAGAGTTATATGCAAAAGAAAAAGAAGATTTTGCATGGTGTGTTCAATACCTTTTATTTCAAATGTACCAACCTAGACTTTGAAAATGGTTGCCTTAGTGAAATGTTGTAATGAGCCATTGAACAAAAGAGTTTGGACGTCCCAGGTTTTGCGTGTCGGCCATGTTGGCTAAACAGTGCTAGCGGCACCTCAGTGGGATTTTAGGAAGATGAAATATATTGATGTTAAACAAAATACATAAACAATGGAGCAACTTGAACCTGAGCTCATTTTAGAAAGAAATTAATTTTATATGAATGATATATAGTTTTGTTTAATTTAATAAGAAGAAAAAGATGATTGGTCCTTTGTCAAAGGAGTGGCTATGTTTAGAACTCCACTTCAGAGACTTTTCTTGGCCAAACTCCATCCATCTTTGGCTGTGTGAGTGAAATACACTGAGCACTTCTGAAAGAATCAGTTCTCCTGATCCTAAAGTCTAGTCAAAGATTTTTACATATTTTTATGTCTTGGTTCCTATAAAGAGAAATGTATTGTAATGTATTTTTTTGCTGCATATATTTATGAATTGAGCAATGCTTATAAAAATGCTTTTCTCTGTCAAAGGTTTATAATATATTGTGTCAGAATGACAATCTGCCATGTTTTTTAAGGCGACGATGGTGTGTGTGTGTGTGTGTGTGTGTACGAGTGTGTGTTTTTATAGTAATCCGTCCTCCATACATCAGCTATAGTCAGAGCTAGAACTCACTGGTTTATCCATGAATACTCTCAGCTTGACTCAGCTGTGAAATAGAGACACATTCAAATCAACTTAGAAATGGCCAGGGTGAAAATACCGGACGAGATTCAGTTTTGCATCACTTTACTTTGATTGCGCTATAAGCTTAGAGTATGAAATAATAATACCAATACATTTACTTGTAATGCACCTTTCATTGTTCAAAAAGCTTCATCTAAAAGTGCTTACAGAGTAAAAAATAAAACAGCAGACCCGGGTTAGAATCTGGTCCAGGTCATTTCTGCCTGTCATCCCCCTCTCTGCACCATTTCATCTCTATCTGTCAATTAAAACATGTACAGTTAAATGCCAAAAGATAAACTTAAGGAAGCCTCCAACAAGCGCCACCCAGGAGCAGTATGGAGATGAGGAATGATCATAGAAGGTTTCAGTTTGTATGTACAGCATGTGAGTGTTGTATTAAAGGCCTACTTCACCGGTTGGAATATGAAGGTGTATTGAACTCGGAAATCCTATTTAGTATAAATGTGCAAAAAATAAATAAATCGGATCATCTTAGCCTGAGAAAAGGCAGAAAGAGTGTTTTATGGTCTCACTGTCTAACCCTACAGTTTCCTTACTGTAACATCACAGAAAGGGCTAGGATTAACAGGACAGCTGGGCCAAGGGAAGACTAAGGGAAGACTGAGGGAAGAAAAACCTCATTCATTATATTATAATAGTTATTTTATAATGATAGAACGCTGGTTCCGTATGGGTGAAGTATTCCTTTAAGGTGGACTGGGAAAAATTATCCTTTAATAAACAAAGATGGAGCTGTGACATCATATGAGAGTGTGAGGTGTAATATTGAATGCACAATGTTAACTGTTATGTCCACAGCAGGGCAGGTTTAAAGTTGAGGATGTCACAATGTCACTGTTAGACATACTATATAATAGAACACATTACACACTCAGTGTTTGCCCTGTGATTGCAGTTGGTGTGTTGTGTCCACATCCATACCTGCTTTAGCTTCAGTGCAAGTGTATTTAACATGCTTTATCCGTCCACAACTCTTCTTTTGGTTTTGATAAGAAAGTGCATTTACATTTAGTTCTTTCACGCTTCTGATGTTCTCTTGTGACCATGACTACAGAGGTAACACTGGGTGACACAGCACATGCTACATGCTATAATATGGACTCCTTTACAGCCTCAGTTCCCTCACTCATTCTGCTTTGTTAGTTTTCTTAGTCGATTTTGCGTTGAGTTCCAGCCATGTATTTCTGCTAAATGAAAAGGTGTGCTGATGACAGCTTCAATAAAGAGTGTGACTCCAGAAACCCAATGTGTGTTTGTTTAAAGTCTGTTAATGTGAGCAGCCATTTTGATCGTTCCAGGCCGACACAACATCAACCCAACCTGAACCCCGACAACGCTTCGCTTTATGGGTAGCTATAGCTAACTGTTCAGCTAACAAGGCTTTCTATCACAATGAAATCCTTATCGCTTGGCTACGTTGTTTTTTTTACATCCCGGACGAGCCCCCACATGTCATAACCCTAGAGATAGAACCCGCTGTTCGATTTTCAGCATACTACAATTGATGTGCATGTATTGGGGCATCCTAAATCTTTTTCTGGCATACTGAATAGTAGGAAAGTATGGGTATTTCATTTGAACGCAGGGTTCTTTTCACTTAAACTACTTCACAACAACCACACTTCCTCGTTCCCCACTCACATGTCACTCCTTCAACCAAACAAAGGCCATGAGGACTTACTCTAAGGTAAATGTGAGGAAAACCACAGAGGTATATCCAACCAACTATTGTAACTGTTTTAAATATCATGACGAGAATATTTAAACACGTAAATAACTGTTTAAACATTTTATATAATGTATATTTGAATTAACTCAGATAAATGAATGAAGTAAACTTATTAACCTTACAGTTGAACTGCTCACACAGGAACATTAGAAAAACAAGTAGAAAATGTGACAATCTGACGCAGGGACCAATCATTTGAACAGATGGTTGGAACATGGAAGAGCCCCCAGATGGATCAACCCTCCTGCTTCACTCCTCCTCTGTACCTGACACACACACACACACACACACACACACACACACACACATCATCATCATCAGTGCATTATAACACTGTGCTGCTACTATTTCACAGGTTGGATTCTTCAACTTTGACACATAATGTATAAGTCAGTAAATACTGCTATCTTAGATTAGTTCATGCTTGTCTTATAAACAGTAGTTGACACATGATGTAACCAATACACAAAAACACTCTTAATGTCTCTCTCTCACACACACACACACACACACCAGCACAGACAACAGACTGAGACATGCCATAGTAACAAAGGTTTATTAGCATCATGCGTCACACATGCTATACTGTCCTGCAGACAAACACATGTTCAGTTCAAACACTTAGTTAGTATAGAAATGTGTAAAGCACCAATCAGCAGGCTAAAGGAAGTTAGGAGAAAACCAAATAAACATGTTAGTTCAGAGCTGAATCACTTACTGTCTAGAAAGATATGCTTTCTAATATGATAATAATCAGTCTGAAATATGTCATCTATAAATAATACAAGTTAGAAGTATACATTGTGTAAGGTAATAATGTATCACCAAAAACAAAACTATAAGTTTGACACAAAGTTGTTCCAATGTTCCATTTTGAGAAGACCAAATCATAATACCTCTGAGCCCATTCAATCAAGATGTTCACACTACTTTGATGATGATAAGCTTAGTCAAACAGTGATCAGAATGCTTTCATTATGCATACTCTTTCATTAGGTGAAAACTAGGAGTTGAAGTAAATTGAACTTATTGAATTTGCTGTCATTTATCTGGCTACCACTAGGTGTCTCTGAAACCACTGTAATACAGTACACAGCACTAAACAGAACTACAATGTATTTGAGACACTTATTAAAAACATTGAGCTCTTAGCTGCTCGTTATTGATACAGATCCATACAGTTGATCTTAAATAATGGGACTTTGATTGACAGCTTCTCATTACTGTATTATGAACCAGGTGGCCTCCACACATTAACACCAGCAGAGGGAGCCATAGGAGAGTAGCTCACTGGATTCTCTAGCACCTGTTTAATAGACATGTACACATATCCTTCTAATCATTTTGTGAACAATCCTTTACTCTAAAGAACTTATTCAATACTGTGTCAGTCATTTTCATATTGCACTTTAAATGTGTATTCAAACACATCATGTATTATTTGACAGTACATATTATTTAGATAGTAAATGAATGGTTTAAGCTGCAGGTGGAACCATCGGTTTAATGTTGAAAAATGTGAACTTAAGCTTAATATAGTAAATATTCTCTTCTAAGGATGAACATACACCTTCAGTGCCTCCTCTCAGCTATACAAGGGGGATATTAAAGAGATCCTATTATACTACTTTTCTGGTCTTAATTTCTTGTTAAAAACTGCTATAGAGCGACGGAGCTGGCCTGAGCGGCAGCATTACCATACATGGAAACATCAGGGAGCGTGACAGAAACTACCCGGAAATTTGAACAAGTTATTTCTCGACCGGCTGCCATAGTGTTTAGTGCTCTGCACCCAGACGGTCAGCAGGGAATACGTCGAAATGCATGTACGTAATTATTTGATACGCTAGTATGGTTACACATGACTATAAATCATTATAACTTTTATAGGTCATAAAAGTCGAAAAGTATCATGGGTCCTCTTTAAAGGGACTCTTACCTTTGTTGCATTTTTACACTTTTTTTGGATTAGGTTAAAATGGTATTAATAAGGTAATTACACTCTAACATGCAAGACATGCCTCATAATTTTCCTCTCAAAGTGCACCAGATTCATGCCTTTCACTTTAAAAAGGCAAAAAAAATCTACCGGGCGGGGGGGGGGTGGGGGGGGAATACCGCTGATACTCACGATCTCTGCTAACTACTATTTTTACCCAACTGCACATTGGAGGCATTAGCGGAAAACACTGCTGCTCCCTTCACCGCATGTCTGATACCCGTTGGAGTGCCCGCATAGTGGCTGTTAAAACAGTTGCAAATCACTTACCATCACTCCTAGAATAAGACAACTAATAATACATCATTTACATAATAAAACTCTTGACTTGTTAAGTCGTTAATTGCAAAAAAGGAAACAAATTGGGTGTACCAGGCACCGTCAAGAACACTGAAAAAACTAGAAAATTGAAGGTGGCAATGAATGGGGTAGAGGGGCCCACACCGATATTCTTTCAGGGGGCCCAGAATTCCTAGCAACGACCCTGCTTACAGTAGCCTGGTGCTACCAGACCATCGTACTTCATTTCATTTGTACAGAAGGTCTGGCAGTGCTGTAATTGGCAAACGTTCACTCATGGAGGCGGGTGTCTGTTAAAGTTTAAAACTATTGGATCTGCCCAGTGCCACTCTGGATTAGCCAACCAATCGCATAACGTTTGGTCGTCACGTGTGTCATGAGCCGGCTTCTGGCAACTGAAACTGGAGCGTGACTTCGACGTCATCGTTCTCAGCCACTCGCTCTGTTCGCTGATTGGACCGGCTGTCGAATCTCCGGCAAAACTGGGAAATGGGCTGT
The DNA here is from genome assembly GCA_949357725.1 of Hyperoplus immaculatus. Lineage (NCBI taxonomy): Eukaryota > Metazoa > Chordata > Actinopteri > Uranoscopiformes > Ammodytidae > Hyperoplus > Hyperoplus immaculatus. Next base: position 27,493,880 of record OX442359.1, read on the forward strand.
ACACCCAGACTGACTACTGAAGGGAAAATAAAATTTGGCCGGAAGTAGGCGGGCGGGCGGAGCCAGGCTATGCTTACAGTGTGTTAAGATGTGTTTTGTTCAGTGTGGATAGCAGTCAGTTAGGGCCGTGACGTCAGTCGGCCAGAGAGCCTGTTTAGTTTCCTTTCTCTTCTCCCTCGGTCAGATGTGTGAGCGTTGCCGCAGTAAGCGATCATTCCACATGGAAACGTGTTTCTCTGAGTTTAAATGTGAATCACGCGTGTGTGAGTATGTACATGCAGTCCCGATCGCTGTTATAATATAGTTTGCATGTTATTAACGGCTGCGATTTGCGGGTCGCAACAGCTGTTGTAACGTCTCCTCACGAGCGGAGTTTAAACCTTTGTTCTTTTCCTGCGATCTATATGCGACTGTGCCTGTGAAAGAAGGACAATAAAGAGCGGATAAAACCCTACTCCTCCTCTCCTAGTCTCATGCTTATAATCTGACGCCTTTGGCCATAAGTGGTGTTCTGGCCAACACCTCTGAAGTGAAACCAGTGATACAAGCATGGAATGAGGGTGTGGGGGCATTGGAGGGAGGCGGGATGGTATGATAGTGCTGTAATTCTCAATTGCAGGATCGGTAAGAGTCCCTTTAAGTATGAACGGGGTGAACATGAGTCCTGCTGTGTTTTAATGTTCAGTATGAGTTATCACCGTCTGAGAGCACCATGCACCTTTCTTTACATAGCCCACAGTAATGTAGCTCCTTGGTGGTCTTGTTAACAGTTAGTCATTAGTTAAGCTGACGGACACAGCTGGTTATTGAGTTAGACACTGAGGCATGCGCGGGTTAGACCATCTAGCAGACAGAACAGCAGGGTCTGTGTCTTCTCTGGATCTTTTTGATACCTGGTCCCGTGCGTCCCTCTCCTGTATGGATGTCTCCATTGGCTGAGCCTCCTGTTGAATAGCCATTAGCCTGTGGGTGTGTGTGGCTCTGCTCCTTCATGCTGCTGTAGTCCCAGGTGTCTTCATGGTCCTCCAGTATAACCAGCTCAGCCTTCAGAGAGCCTTCACACAGCAGGGCCTGTGCCCCGTCCTCCTCCTCCTCTGTCTGGAAGCCCATGAAGATGGCTGTGACTGGCTCTGTGGTGTCCATGGTGCTGAGGATGGTGTAGGGGGCGTCGTCTGTGTAGAGGGGGGAGGGAGCAGTGTCTGGGGGTCCGTCCAGACTGTGATAGGACGCTGGGTTAAAACTGAGTTCCTCTTCGTCCACGCTGATGTAATCGCTCAGAGGAATATAACCGTTGGCCGGAGTGTAGCGGAGCTGCGGTTGGTGAGCAGACGCTACTTCCTGGTCATGTGATCTGGGAGGAGGACAGCCATTGGCCCTGCCTCCGTTCAGCCTACTGTTGCTTCTGATGAGGCCGTTGGTTTGGCAGCCAGCGGGCCTGACTTCCTGAACACTGTGAGAGTGTCTCAGCTGGTATGAACTGTGAGGAGGATCTTTGTGGTTGCCATGGTGAAGATCCAAGCCCTTTTGGTTGCCGAGGTGAGGAGCTTCCATCAGGTTGCTACGGTTATGTCTCTCTTCCTGGTTAGCGTAGCGATGCTCTAGGCCTGGTGTCTTGTGCCAGTCCTCTCTCTCCTGTGTGTTGTGTGTGAGGATGTGCAGCTGACCATAGTGTCCTCTGTGGTTACTGAAGCCACACCCCTCTACTCTCCACCTCTCGTCCTGCTGCTTATAGAAGCGAGACTCCTCCTCTCTGCGCTGAGTCTGCTGGTAGTTTTGATGGTTGACTTGGCGATGCAACGTGGCGCTTCTCAGCAACTGTTCCACCTCGTTGGCTGAGAGCTCAGACACACAGCTCTGGTCACGTGAGCCCTGAAAGTACAAAGGGATATTGGTGACTCTACAGAGAAAACACAATGAGAGGTCAATGACAAAACCAAAAGAAAATATAAACACACAACATAATAGGAAAGGCTTGTTGGTGGGAGTGGGAAAAAAAAAAATATATATATATACTGTACACCACATACATATACGTATATATATAAAAAATAAATCCGTACAGTTGTATGCTAAATGTAGGACTATTTCAATGCTTTAGGTTAGTTCAGCCAAACAGCCGTTTATTTTTGCACTTTTCTACAAGCATAGTTTGGCCATGGGGCGACTGTGGCTCAGTTGGTAGAGCGGGTCGGCCGATGATCAAAGGGTTGGAGGTTCGATCCCCGCCCTGCCACCTGTGTTATAGTTGTTGTGTCCTTGGGCAAGACACTTCACCCACCTTGCCTCGTGTGAATGTCGATAGTTAGCCTGCTATCGGTGTATGAATGTGTGTGTGAATGGTAACGTGTAAATGGGAACAGGTCTCCCTTGTAAAAGAGTCTTCGGACTCAATGGGATATACCTGTATAAATAAAGGTAAAAAAAAAAAAAAAGTATTACTACGCCAACTCACGCCGAGAGCAGTGCAGTGTATAACTCTGCCAATTAGCTGTTCTACTCAGAGCTACTGGCGGCTTATTGAAGCTACGAGGCTGACACCTGCTACAGCCACGTCTCCCCCAAACTCCTTATAGTGACTGCACTGATGGCCATCTCCATAAGGTAACACACTAACCACTGATTCTTGAGAACCGGGACAAAAGGCCGTCTTATTATGTAACTGCTGTTATGTTTAAAACTAAAAATATTTAAAATTGTAGATGTTATTAGGGATTAAGAATAGTCTGGAGCACAATTATCCCCTTAAATTAAATTTTATCATTATTATGTCAAAAATATGACACTTGTTATCTTCTCACGACGTCCAAAACAGAGTGTCCTCAGAGAAGGTTTCAATCTTTCATACGCAATAAAACCTATTAAAAATGTACTTTAATAATTAAAAAGAGCTTTTTTCATCAAAAGCCACACTAAATAATCTCTCATATCAATAAAAATAGTTTTTCTACAACACATTCATGTTTTATAAGGATTCTAAGTGGTGGGACCACTTTACTGTAAGTCAACACCGTCAGACATTTCATTATGTAAAATAAAAACAGGCGAAATAAGGGGCAGCTGTCACTTTGAAGGACCTCTTGTCAAATTCTACCTCTGCAGAGTACATTAGAGTCAGACAGGCTCTGATAAGTGTTGTAGTTTTAGAATATTTTACATTCCAAATCTTGAAAGTCCTGTGCCACAACCATGATATGTCAACTCCGACTTACAATTTCTGAAGAAGTTATTTGAAATGTTTTGATCATTTTATTTTCCTGAAGTAGTTCATACTTCACTTCAATTTGTTACGTTTAAGAAACGTTAAATATGTCAACACCGTCAGACAGGAAATCTGACGGAGTTGACATCTGACGGTGGTGATAGGCCAATGACGGTAAAAAAAACAAAAGCTGGGAGGTTGTGTCAAAGTTTAGCTCAGTAGCTTAGTATATGTTGGATACAAACATGTAATGTAATTTGCCTAAACATAGGGTTTGTATTTTTTCAACATTGCACCCTGTTTTGTCCCACTTCTCAAGAATCACTGTAACTATTAAATACCAAATACAACCCAACTTCAAAAATACTGAACTATCCGTTTAACTTCTACTTTTTATTGTGTCAATCATATTTGCTATATCGTTAGCCTCATAGCATCATTGCCTAAATCATACTTTCTCTACTCTACTTTTACTCTACATCTACTCTATTCTACATCTACTCTACTCTACTTTTCGTTAGCCTCATAGCATGATTGCCTAAATCATATTTACTCTACTCTACTTAATTACTATGTCTACTTTTCGTTAGCCTAATAGCATAATTGCCTAAGTCATATGTTAAGGGTTATAGAGTAGGGTAAAGTAGATGTAGAGTAGAGTAGATGTAGAACAGAGTAGATGTAGAGTAAAAGTAGAGTAGAGTAAATATGATTTACTTTATTTTTGTTGCATTCTTCTCATCATTAATGTTGTGTCTACCTCTTGTGAATGGAGGGCATAGACAGACTTCCGGCCGTCATCATAGACCTTGAGCCCAGCGTGTTGGTGTAAGGCCTCAGGTGGGACCGATGCAGTGGACAGCACTGCACTCTCTCCAGTCAACAGGTTTTTACTCACGTTGATCTCCATGGCAAACAGAGCTGTGACACACAAGGGGAAACACACACACACACACACACACACACACACACACACACACACACACACACACACACACACACTCTATATGTTAGTGTCAGTTCAAATCTCCTATCTGAATATACTGTATGATAACTTCAGTCCGGGTTTCTTTCATGATAAGCAAGGACCACTCCCACAGTAAAGGTTTAATACATTAGTGTTACTTGGGTGCGATGGGGCTGAAATTGGATAGCAGCAGTTGTTTGTGACACAGACCTGCAGACTACACGCGAGGAGCACCAGAGCTTGACCAGCTAGCTCACGTCATTGAACAGTGCTTCTTTTAAGCTTTCACAACTTCAAGAAGGATCTTTCTTCCCCGTCATACTACTGAACTCATTATCATACGGAGTGGACTGGAGGCTCAGGAGAGGAGGAGGCAGGGCTCGTCATCTTCGTCACATTCAGCCTCTGTCATAGCAGCTCAGTCGCCTTGTCTTTACTTCTTTAAAGTTACTTTATTAGTCAATGGTTACATAGAAATTTGTCTTTCCACATATCCCCTCTCAAGTTACCACACTTCGGAGGGGGTCAGAGCGCAGGGTCAGCCGCAGTACAGCGCCCCTGGAGCAGTTTGGGGTAAAGTGTCTTGCTCAAGGACACAATGGTAGAGATGGTGGGCACCGTAGACGTAATACCAGACTGCTAGTTTTACAACTAACACCCTCCTGTCCGGTGCCGGGGATCGAACCAGCGACCTCATGGTCTGACAATAAGGCTATAATAACACAAAGTTAACTCCCAAAGTTAATTGACACAGGCTCTCCAGACAACGTTTCAGTTAACTACAGAAGGTTTCAGTAGAGAATTCCTTTAAGATGTTTACAGTGTGCTTTGAATGACTTTACAGGAAGGAGTCAAAACCATCATCTCACTCTTTCTTGGTGGGTTTGGTTCAGAGTATATGTTGGCTTCTGGGACATCTGGGGTTATTGGGATGTAATGTGATGGCTCTGTGAGACACAATACAGGAATGTTAAACACCCATTCATCTTTGGTCTTGGATTAAAACTTGGAAAAAAAGTATGTCATGACTTACCAGGAACAAAGCTGTCCTGGGCCTCCTACAACAAAGACACAAACAAATGAAAGCACTGCAATGGAGGCTCACACTCAGCTGTGAGAGATGGTGTGTGTGTGTGTGTGTGTGTGTGTGTGTGTGTGTGTACCTTGATGATGTCCTGTGGACTCTTCTCCACAACCTTCAGTCTGCGTAGGATGAAGCTCTCGTTGGTAGATATCACACACTCCTCTCTCTCCAGAGACTCCACCTCCATTTCAATCCTAGTGGGTCAGGGCAGCACAGTGCAGGTTAGCAAGTGTGTGTGTGTGTGTGTGTGTGTGTGTGTGTGTGTGTGTGTGTGTGTGTGTGTGTGTGTGTGTGTGTGTGTGTGTGTGTGTGTGTGTGTGTGTGTGTGTGTGTGTGTGTGTGTGTGTGTGTGTGTGTGTGTTTTGTACCTATGGATGTTGAGCTGTAGTTTCCTGCTCTGCTCCTGGTCAGACAGAAGGCTCCGTTGCCATGGAGAGCGTACTGTTGTATTGTGGGAAGGCGAGTCCTGCAGCAGCCACTGCTCTCTCAGTGCTTTTTTCTGATCATTTCAAAGCACATGACACAAGTTTCAACAATGTCATTCAGATGTACACCAACAGCTGAACTAGTTGTAATTGCCTTGTTGATAATTGTTATACATTCACTCAAGGAGAGCATGTACCAGCATACAAACAAGAGATAATGCCCGCCAACCAAACAGTTCACCACATATCCTCATCCGGTGTTATTGTTAGTACATGTTGATGTGTTAGCGGGCTTTTCACACCTAAAAGTCTGCACCAAGATCCAAACCAAACTGTATTTTTTTAATCCACTGTTTATATTTGATCTGCTTAAGGTTGGTTTCACGTTGCAGTTTTGTGAGTGCACTGAAGACCCTTTCATTACAATCAAACGTCCATCACCTACATGGGGCTGTGGACTAAACAAGGTAGGTGTGAAAGGCCCCTTACTTCACTGATGGAAATATGACGGTGTACTGAACTCTGAGATCCTATGTAGTTTAAATGTGCAAACATTTTAGAAATCGGTTCATCCTAGCCTGAGAAAAGGCAGAAAAAGTGTTTTATAGTCTCACTGTAACCTTACATCACACATGATAAAATGTAAGGTTAGGGTTAAAAGGACAGGTGGGCCAAGGGAAGACTGAGGGAAGAAAAACCTCCTTCATTTTATTATAATAGCGATTTTATAATGATAGAACGCCGGTTCCGTATTGGGTGGAGTATTCCTTTAATGTGTGCACTGAACCTTGAGGTGCTGTAGTTTGACTTTCTCTCGGTCCAGTTCCTCTTTCTTCAGTCTAATGTCTCCCTGAAGGCGATGCTTCTCCTGAGACACACAGGAAAGTTGAAAGAGTCAATTAACAACAGATACAGATCAGTTCAACGTAGTGATGCAGATATATGTATAATATAGAAGTGCTTTGAATACATATGTGTGTTAGTTTGCTTTAGCAGGTATATACTGGAGCTATGGCTACCAAAACATTAGTGTTTGGCTGTGTTCGAAACGGCCTACTAACGTCCTTCCTCCTGCATACTCAACATGTATATACTACATACTGTCTACTTAAACATCCATTGTGTATGCGAGGTTTGTTGAACCGTTTACACTGAAGTATACAGAAGCATTACATAAAAAAAAAAAACTTGTGTGTCGTTTGAAAAGACGCAATGCATTGTGGGGCGGTTGAGTAGGAAAAAGTAACCTGTCGATCCACACACAAAATCTTCCCAGAAGTAAGTACTCATCCGGGCATTTCTCGCCTACACAAACTCGCATACACAACCACACAACATACTCAAATTGAGGTCAAAATGAGTATGAGTAGGACGTTAGTGGGGCTTTTGGAACACAGCCTTTGACTTGAGCAGAGTAGTGTGAGGCATTACAGTGATGGCCTGTAGTCTCTCTCTCAGCAGCTCAGACTCCTCCATCCTAGTAAAAGGACAGACAATAGGGAAAGGAGAGAGAGAGACAGAGAGAGAGAGGGGGGGGGGGAGTACAATGAATAGGGTGAACCAATCAAAATTAAACCAGAATCCCTGTTACAAAGATGACAACACAAATCACTTCCAAAAGATTTTAGTTGATAGAAGGAAAATGTACAATTCAATGTGATAATGTAGTTCAGATGAAATATGACACAAATATTGATTTTCACAAAGTCTGCTGCTTCAGTTTTTATAATGGAAATTTGCATATACTCCAGAATGTAATGAGGAGTGATCAGCTCAACTGTAATTAATTGCAAAGTCCCTCTTTGGCTGGAAAATGAACTTTATCAAGAACTTCAAGGAGAGAGGTTCAGTTGTTGCCAAACAGGCTCAAGGGCGTCCAAGAAAGTCCAGCAAGTGCCAGGACCGTCTCCTCAAGTTGATTCAGCTGCGGGATCGGGCTGCCACCAGTGCAGAGCTTGCTCAGGAATGGCAGCAGGCATGTGTGAGTGCATCTGCACGCACAGTGAGGCGAAGACTTTTAGAAGAAGGCCTGGTTTCAAGAAGGGCAGCAAAGAAGTCACTTCTATCCAGAAGAAAACATCAGGGACAGACTGATATTCTGCAAAAGGTACAGGGATTGGACTAAAAGCATTGACTATGCAAGAATGGACTGCCATCAGTCAGGGTTTGGTCCAGAAGTTGATTGACAGCATGCCAGGGAGAATTGCAGAGGTCTTGAAAAAGAAGGGTCAACACTGCAAATATTGACTAGTTGCATGAACTCAGTGTAATTGTCAATAAAAGCTTTTGATACTTATGAAATGTTTGTAATTACATTTCGGTATACCATAGACACATCTGACAAAAACACCTAAAAACCCTGAAGCAGCAGACCCTGTGAAAATGTAATATTCTCAAAACGTTTGGCCACGACTGTATAATGCAGTGCTTCTCAAATGGTGGGGCGCGCGAAAGGCCGCGATTTGCAGTAAATGATTGTCCACATGTGTCTCCAAGTGTCTCTTTAGGCTATTTAAAAATAAATCAAGCAAGTAGACTAATAATAACATTAATTAATTATTGGTTATCGCATCACAGAAGGCCTATTGGCCTATAATAATAAAAAAAACACCACCTTAACTATGTTTACAGTTTAAAAATGTTTTGAATGAAATGCAAACCTCAGTGAATCATTTGCTCTTGTTTCTCTGTCCTGAGATTCACACAGACTGAGCAGTCTTGTTTAAAGCTCCCATATTATTCACTTTTCGGTTCTATCATACACCATTTTATATGGTCTTAGTGGTCCCTAATATGTTTTTCTTTAATTGTTTGCTGAAAAAAACTTTCAGATAATTTATTGTACTATGCTGATGTTCAGCTAATCTCACAATGGCCTATTTTTTAAAAAGAGCTGCAGCTCCCCTCGTAAATATACAATCTTTGAGCTCCCCCCGCCCCCTGTCCGGAAGCGAAGCCAGATATGCCTCGCCCTCTGTCTGTCAGGGCCGTGGACCAATAAGAAATAGGGGTGTGGGCTGCACAGTGGAAGCTTCTGGCTTTCCAGTTTTTGAGGTCAGAAAAGGGGAGAATTCTGAATGGAGTATATTGGGGGGAGGGGTATGGGGCTATTATTGTAGCTAAACGTTTGCAAATGTGTATTTGTGTATTTGCGATTTGTATTTGCGTTTGCAAATGCGTATTTGTGTATTTGCGATTTGTATTTGCGATTTGCGATTTGTATTTGTGTATTTGCGATTTGTATTTGCGTTTGCAAATGCGTATTTGTGTATTTGCGATTTGTATTTGCGATTTGCGATTTGTATTTGCGATTTGCAATTTGTATTTGCGATTTGTGTATCTGCAAATGGTTTTGTGCGTGTGGGCACAGATTTGTGTCTGCAATTGGATTTGCGATTTGTATTTGCGATTTGTATTTGCGATTTGTGTATCTGCAAATGGTTTTGTGCATGCACACAAAGATTTGTGTGTGTGTACACGGTTCTGTGTATAGACACATCTGTAAATTATATTAATTGTGGTTCTAAAAGCTCAAATAGACTAAGTCTTTTTACAAATCTCTTTTTACAAAGCCATGGAAGAACTGTAGCAAAAGTCACGTGGTGTAGCAAAAGTCACGTGTGAAAAGACAGACACGTTGATTGGTCAATGTGTTACAGTGGCAGGACTCTTATTTTGAAAATCCCTAAATCGGATGTAAACAGAGCTTTGGCTATGAACCAGGGATGGAAATTAACACCCGCCACACGCCAAATGCGGGTAGATTTGCGTGCTGGCGTGTAAATTGTGTCACTTCACCCGCCACTGTGTCGGGTAATACCTTACAGTCAGGTCCGATCGAATTTGCATATTTAATACATACAATGATGCCAGTGTGCTGCACAGTCCCACAGTTTCTTTTTGCCTTTCTAGTCGAACTGAACTACGGTGCGATCCGCTCCGCGAGGAAATACTATCTGCGAGACGTGTGGAGGCATAAATCGACAAATCAATCGACTTACTTTGCCCCCTTTATTTCTTCCCACAGCAGAGGTTGAGGTGCTGAAAATAAAGTGAAAATTGCGCTTTTCCATTAAGCAGCAGAGCTGCCGCCGTTATGTTACAGTATTTACATCCAAGCCCTAATGGTAATACAAATTAGATGCTTTATTTAACGCTGTCCGTGCTTAGGAGGTGATTGTAATTGTGTCGGCTGAAACAGAAATTAACGGAGGGACTCGGCTCACTGTAGGCTACAGTGTATTCAGGCTCGAGACATTCAAACGGATCGCATACAAACAAGGAAGCCTCTCCCATCGATATCGCTAACGGGGAGAATATCCTCGGTTATTATTTGAGCCTCAAACCACAGAGTTCTTCCCCGCGCGGCGGCTCGCTCGCTCACTGGTGACATCTGATGTTGAAACGCTGCTTTGCTCGGACGAAGGCATCGTGTGTTTCTAGATGATTTAACACCATAGCCTCAGACTAGCGTTTAACATTATGCTGCATCTTTTGCACTGCACTGTTTTTTGTCAACAGTGAAAACATGGTCCCACACCGGACTCTTATGTGTAGCTGATTACTTCATGCACGCACCTTGCAGAAGTGACGCTCCTGCAGCGCGCACACGACCAGACGTGAACTCGCACGGTGACATCTCCCATTAATAAAACGGCATAACAGATTTTCAGATTTCTATTTTTAAATTCGACTTGAGGGCAAGTGGAAAACCGGTCATTGGGTCGACACCTTCACATCCCTAATGCATAGAGAAAGTGATAAACACTGCATACCACACCACAAAGACTGATCAGACCTTCATCTCTTATTTTTCCCTATGCTTGACCATGAATTCTGCAGGTGAACTATTCATTAAACTGCCGAAATTCAAGAATAAAATAAATCATTAAAGTACTGCACTTCTGGCCACTCCTTCCACATACTTTCAGTTGTAGGCTTCACATTTATATGTTTGCCTGGTTTTATATTATGTGTATGCACAATATCAACATTTCACATCAGTAACTAAAAATAAAAAAATAAATCTGAAGCTAACGTCAACACTGTATTATAATTATTGACTAAATGATGAAAAAAAGGTGTCTGCAGGGCCAGTGAAAATATACAAGGGGCCAGTAAAACTCGGATCTATTGGCCAAGCTGGCCAGTTGGGAAAAAAGTTGCATTGAACCCAGAGTATATATGGAGTTCAATTATAAAATGTTTTGAAATAAAGATGACGTGTATTGTGTATCATATATAGTAAGAGTACCATTTGCAACTCAGTTCCTTGGTAGCACCTACTAACAGTAGAAATGACTTCTGATGGAAAACATTTGTATGAAAAACACTTTCATTAGCTAATCTTACTATTGTATTGTTTAACATTAACGCATATATTAAAAACGATATTGCGTGTAAAAAGTGGCTGGTAAAAAAGACGAGTGGCTGGTAGATTTTTAAATCTACCTGCCACAGTGGCTGGTAGGCAAAAAAGTTAATTTCCATCTCTGCTATGAACCCATGTGGGCTATGCATGGAGGTGTCGTGGAGACAGAAGGCGAAGAGTGCTAACGGACACTGCAGTTGACAAAGCACTTCAACTTCAAGTAGTTTAAAAGTAAGTATTGATTAACAATTTTCCTTTTTTTTCTTTTCAAGAAACATTCGTTCCTATGTAAATCTCAGTGATATCGGATACAGATACAGATAATGTACCTTGGGGCTGCGAATAACAACCTGTCATCTACAAACCTTGCCTTCTTCCAAGAATCTGTGGTTGCGAACAATAAAAGTAATTGTGTGTGTGTGTGTGTGTGTGTGTGTGTGTGTGTGTGTGTGTGTGTGTGTGTTGGTGTCGGAGCTCGTTGTGCGGTCTTGTTGTTCACATATTTAAAAGAGAAGCTACCCAAGGCTTACAACTGGATGGACAAAACTGACGAAGATGAAGCGATTGCCGGTGTTGAAACTCTCACTCGCGTATTAAAATAATTATTGTGACGATATGTTTCACATCAAGCTAATATGGTCCTTCCACGGCACGCATTCACGAGGGGATTCCTTTTTGCAAACGTATCCGATATCACTGAGATTTACATAGGAACGAATGATTCTTGAAAAGAAAAAAAAGGAAAATTGTTAATCAATACTTACTTTTAAACTACTTGAAGTTGAAGTGCTTTGTCAACTGCAGTCTCCGTTAGCACTCTTCGCCTTCTGTCTCTACGACACCTCCATGCATAGCCCACATGGGTTCATAGCCAAAGCTCTGTTTACATCCGGTTTAGGGATTTTCAAAATAAGAGTCCTGCCACTGTAACACATTGACCAATCAACGTGTCTGTCTTTTCACACGTGACTTTTGCTACACCACGTGACTTTTGCTACAGTTCTTCCATGGCTTTGTAAAAAGAGATTTGTAAAAAGACTTAGTCTATTTGAGCTTTTAGAACCACAATTAATATAATTTACAGATGTGTCTATACACAGAACCGTGTACACACACACAAATCTTTGTGTGCATGCACAAAACCATTTGCAGATACACAAATCGCAAATACAAATCGCAAATACAAATCGCAAATCCAATTGCAGACACAAATCTGTGCCCACACGCACAAAACCATTTGCAGATACACAAATTGCAAATACAAATTGCAAATCGCAAATACAAATCGCAAATCGCAAATACACAAATACGCATTTGCAAACGCAAATACAAATCGCAATTACACAAATACACATTTGCAAACGTTTAGCTACAATAATAGCCCCATAGAGGGGAAGGGTTTCAGAAAGGGGGAGAGTGAGAAAAGGAGAGATTGTTATTTTTTAAAATATTTTGGCAGTCTCTAGGCACACCGTGGACCCATGGATATGTTAGAACACATTTAAAAAGTGCATTTAGCATAATATGTGACCTTTAAATGTTACAAATTGAGCTAATAAACTGAACTTTGATTTTTTTTGCTGCAGAAGTTATCTCAGCAAATTTCTGTCCCCTAGGGGGGGGCATGACAGAAAATAATTGAGAACCACTGGTATAATGTCACATAAATGTGCAATTGTTTAGTCTTTGTCAAACTTAAATCCTCCAGTGAGTGCAGATTCTAGCAGTGAAGTGTACAGTGTTGGTTGCTAGTAATTCAAGACAGTTATTAATAGATAAGGGTGGGTTATTAGCCCAAGTTACAGTATTAACAGGTCATCTCCACTGCTGGAAACTAGACTCTTGCTACTATTTTAATCAAATGGAAAAATGTAGAGGCCATCATACATTGATCAAAGTCAAACTTATTTCTAAAGCACATTTAAAAACAACATGAGTTGACCAAAGTGCTGTACAAGATATAATACAAAATAACATATCATGAAAAAAAGTTAGGAGTGTCAAAGTCTCAACTTGTGTTAAAGGCCAAAGCAACAAAAGTGAGTCTTCAGCAACGTATTAAACTGGTCAACTTTACAGGGATCCAGGTTTGATCAGTGGATATCAG